>JAQJVK010000015.1:11176954-11369793 GCA_035578135.1 Flexamia atlantica
TCGATGCCCGTTTTCGCAGCTCCTGAAGCCTAGACTCACGTTCTTAATTTTTTTCGGCTTCTCTGGAGGTCGATGCCCGTTTTCGCAGCTCCTGAAGCCTAGACTCACGTTCTTAATTTGTTTCGGCTTCTCTGGAGGTCGATGCCCGTTTTCGCAGCTCCTGAAGCCTAGACTGACGTTCGTCGTTGGTTTCGGCTTCTCTGGAGGTCGATGCCCGTTTTCGCAGCTCCCTAAGCCTAGACTGACGTTCGTCGTTGGTTTCGGCTTATCTGGAGGTCGATGCCCGTTTTCGCAGCTCCCTAAGCCTAGACTGACGTTCGTCGTTGGTTTCGGCTTATCTGGAGGTCGATGCCCGTTTTCGCAGCTCCCTAAGCCTAGACTCACGTTCTTAATTTGTTTCGGCTTCTCTGGAGGTCGATGCCCGTTTTCGCAGCTCCTGAAGCCTAGACTGACGTTCGTCGTTGGTTTCGGCTTCTCTGGAGGTCGATGCCCGTTTTCGCAGCTCCCTAAGCCTAGACTGACGTTCGTCGTTGGTTTCGGCTTATCTGGAGGTCGATGCCCGTTTTCGCAGCTCCCTAAGCCTAGACTGACGTTCGTCGTTGGTTTCGGCTTCTCTGGAGGTCGATGCCCGTTTTCGCAGCTCCTTAAGCCTAGACTGACGTTCGTCGTTGGTTTCGGCTTATCTGGAGGTCGATGCCCGTTTTCGCAGCTCCCGAAGCCTAGACTAACGTTCGTCGTTGGTTTCGGCTTCTCTGGAGGTCGATGCCCGTTTTCGCAGCTCCTGAAGCCTAGACTCACGTTCTTAATTTGTTTCGGCTTCACTGGAGGTCGATGCCCGTTTTCGCAGCTCCCGAAGCCTAGACTCACGTTCATAATTGGTTTTGGCTTCTCTGGAGGTCGATGCCCGTTTTCGCAGCTCCCGAAGCCTAGACTGACGTTCGTTGTTGGTTTCGGCTTCTCTGGAGGTCGATGCCCGTTTTCGCAGCTCCTGAAGCCTAGACTGACGTTCGTCGTTGGTTTCGGCTTCTCTGGAGGTCGATGCCCGTTTTCGCAGCTCCCGAAGCCTAGACTGACGTTCGTCGTTGGTTTCGGCTTCTCTGGAGGTCGATGCCCGTTTTCGCAACTCCCTAAGCCTAGACTAACGTTCGTCGTTGGTTTCGGCTTCTCTGGAGGTCGATGCCCGTTTTCGCAGCTCCTGAAGCCTAGACTCACGTTCTTAATTTGTTTCGGCTTCTCTGGAGGTCGATGCCCGTTTTCGCAGCTCCTGAAGCCTAGACTCACGTTCTTAATTTGTTTCGGCTTCTCTGGAGGTCGATGCCCGTTTTCGCAGCTCCTGAAGCCTAGACTGACGTTCGTCGTTGGTTTCGGCTTCTCTGGAGGTCGATGCCCGTTTTCGCAGCTCCCTAAGCCTAGACTGACGTTCGTCGTTGGTTTCGGCTTATCTGGAGGTCGATGCCCGTTTTCGCAGCTCCCTAAGCCTAGACTGACGTTCGTCGTTGGTTTCGGCTTATCTGGAGGTCGATGCCCGTTTTCGCAGCTCCCTAAGCCTAGACTCACGTTCTTAATTTGTTTCGGCTTCTCTGGAGGTCGATGCCCGTTTTCGCAGCTCCCTAAGCCTAGACTGACGTTCGTCGTTGGTTTCGGCTTATCTGGAGGTCGATGCCCGTTTTCGCAGCTCCCTAAGCCTAGACTGACGTTCGTCGTTGGTTTCGGCTTCTCTGGAGGTCGATGCCCGTTTTCGCAGCTCCCTAAGCCTAGACTGACGTTCGTCGTTGGTTTCGGCTTATCTGGAGGTCGATGCCCGTTTTCGCAGCTCCCGAAGCCTAGACTAACGTTCGTCGTTGGTTTCGGCTTCTCTGGAGGTCGATGCCCGTTTTCGCAGCTCCTGAAGCCTAGACTCACGTTCTTAATTTGTTTCGGCTTCACTGGAGGTCGATGCCCGTTTTCGCAGCTCCCGAAGCCTAGACTCACGTTCATAATTGGTTTTGGCTTCTCTGGAGGTCGATGCCCGTTTTCGCAGCTCCCGAAGCCTAGACTGACGTTCGTTGTTGGTTTCGGCTTCTCTGGAGGTCGATGCCCGTTTTCGCAGCTCCTGAAGCCTAGACTGACGTTCGTCGTTGGTTTCGGCTTCTCTGGAGGTCGATGCCCGTTTTCGCAGCTCCCGAAGCCTAGACTGACGTTCGTCGTTGGTTTCGGCTTCTCTGGAGGTCGATGCCCGTTTTCGCAGCTCCCTAAGCCTAGACTGACGTTCGTCGTTGGTTTCGGCTTCTCTGGAGGTCGATGCCCGTTTTCGCAGCTCCCGAAGCCTACACTCGCGTTCTTCGTTCGTCGTTGGTTTCGGCTTCTCTGGAGGTCGATGCCCGTTTTCGCAGCTCCCGAAGCCTACACTCGCGTTCTTCGTTCGTCGTTTACGGCTGATCTTTTTTCTGCAGTTTGTTTTTATTTCGCCAATTTTCTGCCGATTGACGCTTTTTTGGTGACATGTAGATAAAAAATATTTTGTCAATGAACTATTTTAAGTTAAGTTAAATTCAAGTAACACAATTCAAAATGTAATAAGCCAGCCAGTGTTTACAATTGTTTGTTTACTTTTAAACAAATGACAGTTTAAAGAACATTTAAATTATTATAATTGCTTATGTTAATTTTGTATAAACACTAAATTTCTAAGGCCTGACACTGCATCCTTGCATGCCCTCTTGGTCGAAGACCTTTGAACAGATTTGCGCCAAACTTCACATAAACTATCCTTGAATAATGCTTAATAATGCCTGAAAGTTGCATTACAATCTGTCGAGCGGTTTCATGGTCCATAGGGTAGATACATATATACATACATACTTCCTCTTTTATAGATATATAGATGGATGTTGCCCTATTAGGGTTTGCTACATTTTAAATTAGTCACATGTATTTGCTCTCTTCATTACCACAATCACCCAGTAAACACATTATAAAATGGAAGCTTAGTCAAATCGAACGAAGACTACAACTTCTCTCACTTGATGACATTAAAAGAAATACAGTTTGTTTATAAAAGAATGACGAGGTTTGAACGAGCGGCACTGAACAAATTGTCATCACTAATGAATATTTATTTTTTGATAATTTATTTATTTGTATTGATTACTCAATATATTACTTACCTTGAAGGGAAATAAAAGAACGTCTATTATATTTTTAAAGAGAAAATTGATGATAAGCAATGTTGTGTACGTTTTAGCGAATTTCCCCTATAGGGAAGAAGCTATTACAGTAGGTCTCATGATAAGACCTAAGCTCGGGACCACTATAACTTTTCGTTTAGGGGTCCCCAGAACCAAAAAAAAACCATTCGTTCGAATTTATATATATACATATATGTCTGTATATATACATATATGTCTGCGGCTGTAAAATTGGCCCGATCTTTATGAAATTTGGTACAGATGTGTAAAGTGGTAATCAATTGGACGAGTTCGTAAACCAGCCCGATCGGGCCACCGGAAGGGGGGCAAAGGGGGATAAACCCCCCCAAAAATGGGTTTTTTTTAGTTTTTCACATGGAAAAATATAGGTGATGCGATTTTGGATTCCAACATTGAATTCAGCTTGAAAAATAAACAATTTAGTATTTTTACGTTGTCCCAATGTTAACCTTAGGGGAAATTAATAAAATGCCATATCTCGCTTATTTCTCAACATATCTTGATAAAACCTGTTGAGAAATTGAGAAGAAGCCATTTACCAGGCTTCTTCTGAACTAGAAGAAGCCTGGTAAATGGCTTCTTTTAGTTCAGGTGTAATAAATATTGGGTTTAAACCACCCAGTTTTGATATACCTTTAGCAGCAAACTTACATACTTATTCCACATGTTATTCTTATGGAGCTTACAAAAACATATCAAATCTCGCTATGTTGGATTAAAATATGTTGTTTTACATTTGAAATTCATTGATTATGCAGGTCTGCTGCAAGGGGGTATTGAATATTGTTATGATTCTTTTTTAATGGTATTATTTAGGTTAGGTAGTTCCTTTCCGTTTGAACTTTACTTAGCAGCACTTCATCAGAGATAACGAGGTCAGCTGCAGGTCTTTTACAAGAAATAAACTTTGGTCGACTAATCAAAAGCTCCTACCGGCGAAGTTTTTTCTTACAAATTTGTTTGTTTTTCCTCATTTCACTAATGTAAAATTATATTTTGATTGAAGGATGAAAAAAAGTTTATATTTTGATAGTACGGCGGTTTAGCTAGTATATTACAACCTATTGTGCACTTTATGATAAAAGCACCACATTTGGCACAGAGGTAAACCGATGTAATATGATCAAAATTAGATGTGGAGCCATCGGCCAACTGTCCCCTAGCGGCCGTGGCGGCCATTCTTCAAAATAGCCGCTACTTAACACTCAAAAGACAACAGAAGTTATATAAAATTGTCAAAAAACGTCCGATTTTGATGAAATTAGGCACAAATGTATAGGATAGCCTTAGTGAGCTTGACCTTGAAAACCAGAAAGATCGAACCAACTGTTGCGATGGAACCACGAGTTTTATGGGAGTTGACATTTTTCTAAAATCTGATTTTTGAATTTTTCACGATAAAATCTTTGAATTACGAAATTAGGACTTAATTCATGTTAAAGAGCTTATAAAAACAAACAATTTAGTTTTTTGGATCATCAGCGTAGGTTAGGTGGTTGCGGTGAAAATGTAAAAAACCTAACATTAAAATTCCTCATGCTCCTCTTATGGATGCGTTGCCCAATGTTATTCTTATGGAGAATAAATCAAATTATATATGAAGTTTGTT
This sequence comes from Flexamia atlantica, assembly GCA_035578135.1. Classification (NCBI taxonomy): domain Eukaryota; kingdom Metazoa; phylum Arthropoda; class Insecta; order Hemiptera; family Cicadellidae; genus Flexamia; species Flexamia atlantica. The sequence goes on from JAQJVK010000015.1 coordinate 11,181,752, forward strand.
TATTAATATATTTTGATAAAACTTAGTATTTAGCTTTATATGGTAGTAGTAAGTAGATATTTCTATAAAATGCCCCTATCGCAGCAAACCTGCATACTCAGCACAATGTAAAACTTTGCAATATTTCAGCTACAGTAGTCAAATGAAAACGACATTTTAAGTTAGTGATGTTATCATTATCTTGATAAAAATCGGTTGGAAATTTAATGAGTTTGTAGGTTGCTTCACCAGTATAACAATAATTAATATGCAGTAAAAAGGGCGAAACGACCATCCACCCTCTTGACATTAACTGTTCACCATTCTATAAGATGGCCAGTACTAGCCCGGTTCTGGCCCAGTACTGACAGGAATGTGTCCCATAGCCTGGCCAGCACTTCTCAGATAATGCTGCTTAAATTTTTAAATAAGCATTTCTTATAATTAAACTAAATGAATACTGACTTGTTTGATTGAAATAAATGATTTTCGAAAAAAGTCTCAAAATAAAAGTCTGTTACCCACACTGGGACATGAACCTACCCTTCCAGTCAACGTCCTAGCACCTCAGACCACTCGGCCATTCTGATACTATGTGTATAGGCCTCATGGTAATGCTAAGTATTTATCCTATCCTCGGTAGCTAAAAAATGTGATATATCATACAAATGCTCATAGTATCTGTGTACGTTTTTACCAATTGTAATCAAACAAGACTAGTATTTCAATGCATTATCTAATTTGCTAATCCAATTTCTTTCAATCATTTATTTAATTTGTGAGTCTCGAGATCGTCAGGCAAACAACGTATAGAAATTGTCAAAGGAAAAATGTTAAAATAGAAAAACTATTAATTTGATAGAACTGGCCGGAACCTGGGCAGTACTGATCAGAACCTGGGCATTACTTACCAGGCTCTGGCCAATACTGACCCGTTCTGATCAGGTTCTGGCCAATACTAACCAGATGCTGGCCAGTTATATCAACTTAATAGTTTAGCTGCTTAATAGTGGCTGTACGAGGCAGTTGTTGTATAGGTTAGCTAATCCGCCGTACTATGAGAAGCAGATGGGTCATTTATTACAAATGTTCATTATGTATTATGGGGTTCACTTATAGTACATAGTAATAAAAGGCGTCGAACGATGAGACGGCAGAGAAACTAAAAATGCGTCACTAAGAACAACGTATGATATAATAATTTTAAGAACATTTTATGATCGGAAGACGACTCGTTACGATTTCTTATACAGAAGGACATTACGGAAGGTAAGTGTGTTGAAGTTCAAACCAATAAACTTGGTAGGATAAATTAAACATATCCGACTCAACAATGTTGTGATTCCAACAGTTAAAATAAAAGCCAAAATCGAACTCATTAATACATGGATATGAAGAAAACCAAGTATATATTACGCTTTAAAATCCTACGAAATGTGATAGGAAAATAGTGCTTAGTTCGTTTCGTAATACCTAGGCTTCTTCATCACAGCTACAACACTAATTACTTTTTACCAATTTGAAAGACCTCATATATGTCACCGGAAATCCAAGCGCTACTAAGTACATGATGATTCATTTATTTTATATTTTCCAAAACGTTTTCTTGGCAATAATATAATGTAACTTAATATTGCTACTTTTTTAATTTATTTAGAGATTAAATTGTAATTACGAATAATTCAGTTTGTTTGTGTACTTATAATTTTTAAAAAGCTTTATGGTTTTTATTAATATCATATATTCCACTTATTTTCAAATTTTCAAAACAATCTCTAAATTCAAGAGGCCATAGGTTTGAATAAGATGGCTTATAAATAATTGCACAACTAAATAATCTGCATTGAAATAGTAGTTTATGCAACGATTGTATTATGAATGTCTTTAAGCCACGAGTGAGATGTAAGTTAGAACACGAGCGAAGCGACTGTTCTAAATATCTCACTCGTGGCTTAAAGGCATAATACAATCGCTGCATACACTGCTTTATCTACGACCAAAAATATACGACAAAATTTTCCCCGAAGTTAAACAAAACTCATGACTTTTACTAATGATGGAATAGGTCAACTCAAATTTGATGATAGGCACATAAGCAGACTTAACCATGAATCGGTGTGGAACAATTAGCTGATGGGATAAGACAACTCAAACATGAATCGTAATGCAACAATCAGCTGATGTGCGAATTGCGTAATTAATTGTCATTATGACACTACTTTCGTCAAATGCCGTGCTCCCATTGGTCTAGACCCTGTATCATAAAGTGACACCAGATGCATAATGTTAACTTTATACAAATTGTTGTATTTGGTTTAATAATGGACCTCATAATGATATTAGTTGTAATATCGTTATTGGTGATTATTGCAATGGTCGTAGATAAATAATCATTATAAAACCGAGATGATACTCAAGTATTCTACAATATATACAATTTAATAAAACAGATTTTCTGCTATTATAATTGAATCCTTGTAGTGTGAGCAATAATTTCAACAGTTAAAAGTAAGGAACTTAGGGGATATTCCTTTCTCCAGTTAACACGTGTAAGTTTAAAACATTGAGAGGAGACTTTGCCCAATCTCGTTAGAAAGAACTGTAAAATTCAGAAAGCGTTTCAGGTTAACTAGAGCAGTTTAATCAAGAGCTACTTCAGAAAGCAAAAAGTTCGATACATAATATTTAGCCTGCAATAACTTTGTGGTGTAATGATTATAAATGTTTGAGAATGATGAACCTTTATAAATTCAGGAGTAGTAAATTACCATAAAAACTAAGTAACAACTTTACATCATTAAGGATCAAAAATTAACAGTTGAAATGTGTATTATACTGTAAATTTTATCATACAAAAGACAATATTCAGTGGGAAATATCATTTACCAAATTATTAACTTAATTAGATACAACTTAATATATTTTTGTTGTTGTTTAATTTACAATAATAAAACTATATATATATATATATATATATATATATATATATATGACCTGCAAGCCATAAAATGTTTAGGTTACATAAAAAAAAACAAATTATACATTTTTTTTATTTCATAGTTGATGGTGATAAGCTTATGTTTTAAACTTTATTTTTATGGTCATTTGCCATCAGTGATTAGTTACAACCATCGGTATTTCTACTGATCATTTATGGTTAATCTACGAAACTATAACATGCATTAAGTACTACGGGCGAAATAGAAATATATGAAGGGGTCAAAGTCATTACAGTAAGTACAAATATTTTTAACTTACTGTTTATATAAAACAAACTCATAAATACTGAATAGGTTTAAAAATTTTTACTGGTGGCCATAAGTAAGTATGGTTCACGAACCATTAAAGTGGACGGAGATTTAATGGTCACAATCAAATTGCATGTAAACCAATAACGGTCGAGGGTGTAAACCAACACTACAATCGTGTTGGAGGAGAATTCATTGCATCACATACGCCATGCGATTTAACACTTGACATTTTAAGTCAATTGCTAACGAAAAAACTAAATAAATATTTTAAATAAACAAAGGTATTGTTACATAATCATGCTAATAAGGCTTTGATGTTGCGGTTAACTTCAAATAACTGTCAGATTCTGATTATTATTATTTATTTATTTATTTAGCATTGAAAAATACATAGCAAGAACATAAAAGAAAACATTAAAATTTTCCTACTACAGATCTGTGTGTGGGGAGAGCATCACAGCCACTTTTCTTAATTAGTCCAGGCAACGAATGGTCAAATGAAGGTATAGAGGGAATTGTATGGAACACAATTTTTGACTTTGCAGCTTTGTTTGGACTAGTTGGGAGGTGAACATATCAAAAGTCCGCGTCGGCAGTCCTTGAGCGGGGGGGGGGGGGAGAGGGATCTAAAGGTACAATTTTTGTTTTCCCTAAATATCTTGAAAACTATCAACTATTAGTATTCCCCATTAAAATTGAAAATTAAAGAAAATTAAATTTCCTGCAAGAAAAGTATACAATATGTTTACTTTGGTCCAACCATTCACAAGGTAAGCACTAATTTTACTAATATTAAAAAATCCCTTACATAAGAAATACGTGTATATTTGTGGATAAAATACATGCCCAATTTCCTTTGAAATTCTGTTAGTTTTACTTGATATGAAAAAGCGTTGCCACATGGGGCATGTATGTTACCCACAAATTTACATGAATTTCTTATAAAAGGGATATTTTTAAATATAAAAAAATTAGTGCTTACCTTGTAAATGGTTGAGCCAAAGCAGACATATTATATACTTTTCTTACAGGAAATTTAATTTTCTTTGATTTTCAAATTTTATAGGGAATACTAAAAGTTTATAGTTTTCCAAATATTTAGAGAAAAAAATTACACATTCAGACCCCCCTCCCTCCCCCGCTAAAGGGCTACGGACGGGTACTTTTGACATGTTCACCTCCTAACTAGTCCAAACAAAGCTGCAAAGCTAATAATTGTGTTCCAAAAATTTCTCGCTATACCTTTTCTTTGCCTGGACTATATTGCCACTATATAACTAAATTAATAAAAAAACTCTGTACACGAAACTTAAATTTTCGAGAGAAAGATAACTCTAAACACTATAGTAAGTCAACCCAAGGAGAAGAACTAGAATGCTCGAAGTCAACGAAGACACGAATAAAAATTAGGATGAAAAGTAAATAAAAGTAAATTAATAGTAATAATAATAATAATAATAATAATAATATGTCATCGCCCCCAAGGACAGTCAGCTTTTGGCTGTTCAGGTGTCTGGCTCCCGAGCCAAGCTGTTAGACTGTTCTTCTCACATCCTGACCGAAGGCCTCTCTCTTATTTTTCGGGATTTGGATCAAAAAAATTTTTTTATAAGCAATCTTCATCAACTTATTATTTTCTTCCACCCTGCACGTGTGTCTTTCCGCCTTCTTTCAACCGGCACCCCTTGAGGGTCCCTGGGAGTGTCCCTGTCTCTTGCAGAGGCTGATGTGTGCCTCGCACTGCCTATGGGTTCTTCTCAGAGGGCGTCAGGAGCCAACCCCTTCGGGCTCTGGTCAGGGAGTGCGGCGTGGGTGCAGAGGTCGGACTCTGCACTGCCACGGCGAACCCCGCCACGTCTAATCCAGTGCCGGAAAACGGAGGTCAGGTCCCCGGGGAACTGGTGTCCGGGGACCATGATACGCTGGCTTAAATAAAGCACTTCCACTGAGAGCAGCAGCCTGGCAAGATCCCTTTTTTTCTAGACGAGGGCTAGGCTTAGAAGTTTCCATGGAAATCCCGCGTTCTACCACCACACCAGGCCGCGAGATCCTCTGAGCCAAAACCGAGGAGTCACGGCTCTTCTCCTGCGGTCGCGCCGGGCTCTTCGGTTACAGCCAGCCGGGAGAGCTCTCCGAAGCCATGTTTCTTAATACAATAAAATACAAACAAGTGATCTTTTTGCTTTCTAAGACCACAGGGCTTACGTCTGAATAACAAAATTTTGATGTCCGTATGTTCGATAAAAATTTGATCACAACAATTTTAATCGGATTTCCCGTAGTACAACATTGGACCATTTTATTCCTACCTTGTTTAAAAAAAATATGATCTAAAATGTTTAAGAAAAATATTAATGTAAGAAATTACTTAATTGCTCTACAGGTTTCAATTTAGATGACCTTTTGTTAACTTTTGTAAAAAAACCTTTTGTGTTTATTTATTTCCAAACGACTTTAATACTAGTACTCGCTTTTTTGTAAATTATTATTGATGTAATAAACTTATACATTCTGCATTTTGGTCAGGTAAAAAGTCACAAAAAAGTACAACTTACAATATATTTAAATTAGATTTACGTCTACAAGTCGGCCGCATATAGTCAGATGTTCGAAAATGTATGCAGGCTCGTGTTTATCGTAAACATCATTTATTGTCCTCAACCTGCCATACAATGGGCATTACCTTGAGAAAACGTCTCTCAGAACTGCTGTTGTTTGATATTATTAATTATGTTTAAATGTGTTCCTTTTACGTCAATGTGATACCCTAAAAACTAATCCACACATCTCATCCTATACAATAATGGTAAATCCATAATTAATGTCAACATTATTTTGAGGTCAGATTATTTTTGTGGACGCATTAACTTTTTGAAAGGCAAGGTACAAGAGTATGAAATGTTTACTAATTCAACAATGCAGCTTAGTGGCATTAAGTACTGCATGATTACAAATTCCAGAGATGGGCTCAAAGTTGAGGCATTTCTTGGATCCGACAACGGAAACAGCCCATAAAGCATTCCTGACATCCTTCCGGTTCTTTCATACTTTAGTACTCTCTTATACGCTGACCGATAAGTGGAGTGATGATTAAAGCCTTTTACATGTAAAACGTCAAAAATAATTTTTATTTTCACGTACCGATTAATAGCATGTTAAATCAAGACATTATTTTTTTATCCTCCCCTCTCATCCCGTACCCTTCTTTTGTACATTACCTTGCGATAGTCCTACTGAATGGAGTCATAGAAAAACTGCTATTTTTTTCAAAATCAAAACTTAATTCTTATCTCATACCAACTAAGACCTCACACAAAGCCCTCTCAAAGCCCCCCGTAGCTTCTTAGATCTCCTGCATGGTCCCTAGAGTTACCCTTCAGGGTAACTCCACAGTTACCCCATAGCCCTTAAGGCTCCCCTATACCCTTTGAAGCTCTCCACAGACCCCGTAAAACCGTCCTTATAGCCTTATAGAGCTTAACATATCCCTCTAGATCTCAATCTATAGGAAAACTCAGAATACGTTTTAAGCCCTTGTACTGTCCGTAAGTATAAGTTATAATTTTGTGCTTATGATTACCAATAAAAATATAAAACAATGATGATATTGAATTACATTTCTACTTAAGCTATAAATAGTATTCTCTTAAAAGTTAAAATTGCTTATGATTTTTTCACCGTTACAAAAATGAAGATTTTAGTAAATCCAGAAATAACCATATCGTATAGTAATTTTGAATTATAATTTTATATTAAATTATATAAGTATAAATCCAAAATAAAAACCTTTTTTATAGATCTCAAGCTAATAACATGGAATATACTTTTCCTAAATAATACCTTTTGAAGATTTTTCTACGATATAATAGTTTAAAGTTTGTCAAAAATCAAAGGTCAACTAAAAGTACCGCCCGCCTCTTACTTATCGTAAGTCAAAACAGAAGTTACCTCAAAACTAAACTAGACAGATTTTACACTGAAGTTTAATTAAAATAAACTAGTTTAAGAGAACCCTAATAAACTGACGATGAAGCGTATGAAAGATTCCACATTACAAACCGAGTTCCCTGAAAACTGTACTTTTAAACTCATGGCTATTTAAATTGGTATAGATTTTCCTGAGAATGAGATAGGACATTACGTGTTATTGTGGCTAACAGTTGCTCCAAGATGATGAAAATCTGTTATGAAAATACTGGTTCGCCTAAACAGGGCAAATATCAATAAGCTTGTGATGAGTCTTACATTGGGCGATTTGCAATAATAGTATTGAGGAATTTTAAAGATTATAATTGTCAAACATTTTTAATGATATCCATTCACTTTAATACAAATTGATCTTTTCACCAAAAAAGGCTCAAATAATTGTTCTTTACTAAATCAACACCAACCATATATGAATATTTCTTACATTCGTTTTTTTATTCTTATTAATTTTAAAATGGTAATCATATGCAATAATAGTAGGTTTTCTATATATTTGTGATAAAAATTCTTATATTTTTAACACAGTTTTCTCCGTAATCCTTCGTTGTATGTCAATGTTTAAATATTAGTGCATACATGACCTTTCCCTTTTTAAAATATTATATATTACCTACCCTTTTAATCAGTTGTGTCAAATATGAGCGTCAACCACATACAATCTCATGGGTAATTACCCAAAAATACTACACAAACAATTCAAACATTGTCCTTTCTTTTGAATGCTAAGACATAATTTTTAAAGAATAAAATTTGTTTAAACAATGAAAACTTATTTTATATTTGGTAAATCTATTCAAAGTGTTAGAGATTAGCTGCAAATTTGAACTTGAGATAAAATTAGCCGCCGAGAGATATCTGATAAGAAAGTCATTACTGAACCATCAGGTGCGTTATCCTCGCCCCAGTGAGTTTTGGAAGCTAAAACCCTGAGAGTAACTTTTCATTTTCATTTTGGTATTTAGTTTATGATTCCTTTTCCTCTTGCGGCAGACCTTCATACTCAGTTAAAATCTAAACTAAATTATAAATACAAAGTCACGCATTCATTTAATATTGAGTATGACCGAAAAAAGGTATAGTAAGAGCAATATGATAGATAAATATGCAGGTGTCCAATACACAAATGTCAAATTTGGGGATTTTTATTTAAGATCATAATGCTATTAGCCCAGTTTTATTACGATATTGATGAATAAGCGAGATACTAGTTTATTTATTTCCCCTAAGCTTATTATTTACAGGGCTAAGAAAGTATACAGTTATGGTGCTTTGTAACTTTATAAAGTCATATCTTAGTGCCATAACTAGATTCTAGTTATGAATACAGTGGTTACAATGGATTGAAGAAAAGCACACATCAATGACATATATATTTTACAGATACATAAAAGTAACAATGGAGTCAGGAAATAAAATGGGTTTTCTTTTTGAAAGAGATTATTCACTATGGTTCAGTTTCCCATGATTTATGAAATAATAAGAAGATTGAGTGACTCCCTGAGAATTGGTCGGCCATCAAAACCTAAAATAGTATGAAAAAAATTAAATGACACACTATTTAAATGGGGGACGTGGCCAGTTAATAATTTTATGACACTGGACCATGTTTCCCACGTCATAACTTACCCAGAGGCCGAATCTATGCACGCCACGCCACATATAGAAACAAAGCTTGTTTAGATGAGGGTCGGATCCATCACAGTGAAGCTTAGTGAAAGAGTTGGCATTTATTTGTTCTCATAATATTATTATTGCGAAAAAAATATTTTATAATTTTTTTTTAAGTAAGTATTGCCCATCAATATTTGAAATCAACTTCACATACTATTTATTATCTTTCTATTGGTTAACGGATGTTCATACGAATGAGGCTTGATGAAAAAAGACATGATAAAGTGAAATGCATTCTAGCCAATGAACTGAAGAGGAGTCTAGATGTGTTTGAATAAGTACAATCCAACTTCAACCTCGAGAAGCACACAATTAACAATCTAGCGATTGGAAAAAGAAGACTGGAGTAGATTCAACATTAGTATTTTGCTTAGCTAAGGAACAGAGTCGATCGTAAGATATATTAAAAATAAAACAAGCCAAAAAATATAAGACAAAACATTTAAAGTGTAATACGCAAAATGTTTGTATATAAAATAATATAAACAACCCCTCCACTAATTCTAATGATGCAATAAAAAACTCTTCATTAAAAATTATAAGATAATTAAAACCTTAATCGAAGTTTCAGATAACATTAAATGCTTTAATCGAAAAAAAACATCTTCCGAATATACACAGTGAAGGCCTCACAGTTCGAAAACAGCCTGTGTATGAGGAAAATTAAGTGCACGGTATTAGTTTAAATCATAATTTAGATACAGGTACCTTGGGTGTTAGTGCCACAGGAAAACTTGTCACATTCACGATGTTTATTTTTAAACTGGCGATTTATGGTGTTTCAGACAGAAGTTTCAGGTTTTTAAACTATTCAAAAATTATCTAAATGATTAAGCAATAAAATAATAGAGAATTCCAGAATATAACAAACAACAGACCGTTGACCTGCCTTCCCCCCACCGACTGATCGCATCAATGACCTGAATTCCTGGAATCCGCCGTTTACTAGAAAACCCGTACAAACGTCGGGCACTCCGGAATTGCGCACTAAAATTCAGGTAGTCACCGGAATAGCGCACTTGGTCGAGAGACAGCCCGTGGACACACAACGGTATTGCGCACTTACTCCTCCGAGAAATCTTTCGGTTAATTAAGCAAGGATGAAAATTAATAACGACAAGTTCATCAACAAGCATTTATTAAACCTAAACAGTGGGTGCCTTTTTTATAAAAAATTTTCTAAAATTTTGAAGGTCAATTTCATTTTGACTTCAACATAGCTCTGAAATCAGTAATAAACTTAACATAATATATCCTGTAAAATACGCTCATACCAACATTTGCGTCTGTAGTAAACTATCTAGTTCACAATAGAATATATATTTTAAGAAATTATAAGAACCTTAAAGTATTTAGCTTAAGAATATGTATACTTGAAAAGATGCAAATAAATATTCCTTAAAAAGTGTGATAATTATGTTAAACATCTTAAGTAAAGTCTTGAGCAAGGTATAAAACAATCAAAATCTTTGATTAATGCTTTTTCTTCTAAGCAACTTTTGATAATGAATACATACAAAAAAAACTAAATAACTTTAGTAAAAAAAGTTTTGGGACACGGAATTAATGTCAGTGGGAAATATTTCGGACATAAACACCACATTAGTTGTGGCCAGACTCCCAAGGCTCCAAAACATTGTAGTATTGCTCGGTTGTCTGATTGCTCCTTGGGGATAGATAATCCTGATTGCTCTTGCACTTGGAGCATTTGCAAGCCTTTAACCCTACAGCCTCAAATGGAGTTTATTTATTTCCTATTATATAGAAGATATCGTCTTCTTAAATTAACAACTATTAAGTTATAATATATAATAAAACACCACATATTGTTAGAATAAATTCGATTAACCGCCTGCTAGTTGTAACTAATCTAATCGATGTTGACACAGTTGTTGATAGATCACTTTGAAATATCATATTTTATGTCGTATAAAACTATTGGTCTTTTGATATTTTTATGTACTGGTACCAATAAAGGATATTATTATTCAATGATTACATAATTGAAATGAGTGTGATCTGCAAAAATCTATTTTTAAACGATTTAAGGCTGTATTTATAATCCCATAAATATTGTTTACATTGTTATAATTTAAGACAAGATGATGTCGTATGATGTTCGTATGATGTCTCTTAGTGTACAAAAAAAGCTAAAGAATCATACAATATATCAAAACAATTCCAATTTCTCTGATGCATGATCCTATTTTTAGGTCTGAGAGTTTTCTTAAAGATTTCGATTGTTTATTTGTCTTTTTAATTAATTTGAAACTCCATCAAATTAATATAGAATTAATTTGAAATCACCAGACCATCTTTCCTGATATTTCGAAAGAAGGTAGCCAATTAAATAGATCAGGTCCTTAGAATATACATCCTCTTTAAACCTTGCGCTATGTCCCTTGATCTTCTAAAATTCAAGTTTAAATTTTGACTCTCATCAAATGATGTAGAAAAACATATACATAGAGTAGAAAGAATTTTATCTCCCCCAATTATTTAATTTAAAACTGAAAATATAAAGTCGGTAGAATGTTAATTATCTCTTCTAACCTGTGCAGAAAATTGGCAAAGCAGATATTAAAGAATGAATAAGCTAATTAATAGAACTTTTTCAAATACACTCATATCAAATCCTATACAGATAAAACTTTAGTGCAAAGTACACAAGAAGAACTCTTCGGTTGGGAAAAATGTAGAGTAGAGTCAAGTAGAGAATCCTTGAATGGAGAGTGCTATAACAAATTTCTTTAGGTTAAAATGTTAGCTGAAATATCTATGCTTAGCTTCAAGCATTTCTGTAGCCTATGACTTCATATTATGCTTACCATTGTAATTAGGATTTAGTTCAAATTATAGTGCTCCGTTTACAGATTTAAAATTATTTTTCAAATAGTATTATTAATTTAGTAATTCTGGTTAAAAATTACTCACGTTGAAACATTTCCTTCTGACTAAACAATTTGCCAAAAGGTATTGGAACAATAAATATATTTTTTGACAATCCGTGTATATTTTAAAATAAAAAAAACATTAGATATTAAAACACTTATGTGAAATAATATCATAGCACCATTTCTATAAGAATCGTTCTTTTTTTAACGTCTACTTTAGACAGGCTCTAAATATATCAGCAATGTGGCCGGTATATTGCACTAAACCTATGATCCCGGAGTGTATGCACAGAATGTGGCTAGGGGCATTAATATTCAATTGGTTCTGCACTTCAATAAGCGTTTAATTAAATAAATATATAAGTATACTATGCTGTTTTAATATCCACATCGATAAAATATAACGTTCAATAGTTTATTCCATTATATGAATATGACGAGACTTTAACAACTGACAGAACGTAAAGAAAAATATTTAATTCAAATAGCTTAAAGGTTTTATTATATTGCATTTTAATGGCAAAATAAACGTAAAGCGTAACGATTTCAAAGCGTGAAACGTAGTATGATACAATTTCTTTTAATACTAATCAACTCCTTCAAAAGTCATTTTTATTTTAAGTACAATATTAACGCCCATTGATTGGGAACAATGGAGAGGGGAGTTGAGTAAAGAGTCCTTGATAGGAGGGTGGAATGAATGCGTTGCTCGGCTGAAATGGGTCATTGTTTAGCTTAAACATTATTGTTAAACATCATTTGTTAAATTTTCATTCGGGATTCACTCGTAGAGGGTGATATCGTGTGTAAGTTATATGTTTTACATACAAACGTTTCCTCACAAAAGTAATCAAAATTACAACAATAACTACTAACAAATGTCAACTGTATGCCCTGTGCATAAATCGCAATGCCAACGAATGGACATTTTTATAAAATTTAATATTTGAACCAGAAGTTTAGGGTTTTTTAGATATGATGCATTTATAATTAGCTGCTGGTTAACCACTTTATATGGAAGTAATCATAATAGATATATTTAATTATGGTAGAATAATTAATTAGATTTTAGTTAACAATTATTGGAAAGCTAATCCCACAATTACTCACTTCACTATTACCATTTCATCTAGGTGCAGATTATTTTTTATTATGACTAAACGTAATCATTCCCTTATTTCGTCGAGTATCATTTGTTGTATATAACCTCTTAACTTCTAACCGGAGGGCAAAATTCACATCCAATATAAATTAAAGCAATAATTCAATCATTCTTCATTAATGTTTAATAATGAATCATTATTTTTTCATCCGCATTAATTTATTAAAGTATAAGTTATAGAACAGGAATAATTTGTCTAATTAGAGTAAAATTAAATCCGAATTTTGTGTCTCTCGTATTAAAAAACTAGGGATGTTTTTGAAAGACTATGTTAATAGTCTAATAACTAAGACTATGTTAATAGTGGTTGATAAGCTATCAAACATCTTTGAAGTACTTAACGCAAATCCTCCTAACTATTATTAAACACTTCTTAGCTTTCTTTGCGCGGGGGGACTAGATTTATCGTACGTTCAATAATATGGACATAATAATATTATATATATAATATCATTATGTCCATATTAATAATTATTATGTCCATATATAATAAACTTACTCGCGCTATACTACATGAATATTAAACTTACTTGCCTCAGCCCACTTATATTATAAATTTATTCCTACGAACCATATCAACAATGAAAAAACATCAATTTTAACATTATTTTTAATTTTTGTACAATGACTTTATAGACCTAGATAAGAATAATACATTTTTCTACGTAATCTTAAAATAATATATCATTATATGGAATTATTTCTTCATCATTATGTCTACTCTTGCGACAGTTGTCTACAATCCACAGTAAAATAATTAATTAGGGATTCATGTATGATAAAGACAATTTTTTTTTATTTCGTAGTGACTAATTTTTACTTCTTCGAAACAGTAGGAATTTATCTTGCATCGATGGTCTAAGTTGTCTGATGCCGCAACATATTTGAACTACTTGGAAGTAAATCTACGTAACAGCTACTAAACATTCCTTTGCATTTTTAACGCGGACTAAATATTTCCTTCGATTAGATATAACATGATAATGGATTATTCAAAAAGAAAAACATACTTTAAAAAAATTAAATTAAATACTTATTTTTTTAAAGCAAGAATTTCATTTAATTACATTTCATTTCATTTCACTTACGTGCCTTTTTATTGCCCAAAATTAAACAATGGATTATTCTACAGAACTCATACTAATGTAATAAAATGATTTTATTTTATTTTTTTAAACGTATTGATTCTTATAATGAGTTTCAAGTCTAAATAATAGACAACTTCTCCTGCAAAATATATTATTTAGTGGAATTATTTCTTCATCACTGCGTCAATTGAAATCTCAATAATTAATTCTGCTCGTGTGACAATGTTTTTTTTTTTATCCAAGCTGGAAGGGAGGTTAAAAATAGCCCTTACCCGCACCGGAATGCGGGCCCTCTACGCCGCTCGCCCAAGAGAGCAAAGTGACGAGCAGGGGTCTCCAACCTCTGACAGACAGCATCAGTGTCAGAGGCCCCGCCTCGAGGCTCGAGGCGGCTAGGAGTGTACAGTTGTCTGTACGTCTCCTTGGGCATACCTGCTAAAAAAAAACCCTCGCGTACTGTCACCACATCATTGCGATCGACCCGAGCGTCTGCTCATTGCGACATCGCAATGCGTGGCCTCTGGTCCCTTTCAGGACTCCGCGCTGCTGTCCCTTTCGGGACTCCTCAGTTGGTGTTCAACCGATCTTCTGCTGTCCTTGGTTCTGGGGTCACTCGAGACACCCGTCTGTCCTCTTCTGGCGCAGGACGGACATGACAAAGTCAGCCACTGCGTTCCAGCTGACGCTGCCCTGCAGCATCTTCCCCACGATGTTGTCCGGGGTCAGATGACCGCCGACCGAGTCGGCGAGGGCAGTCCGTTCTTCGTCAAAGCGACGGCACACGAAGAAAGTGTGATGCACGTCGTCTCCGTCGTGTCCGCAGTACTTGCACCTGGGCGAGTCGACCTTGCCCATTCGGTGGAGGTACAGACGGAAGTAGCTATGACCTGTCAGGAACTGGGAGAGATAAAAATTCACCTCCCCGTGGTCGCGGCAAACCCACGGCTCCAGGTTCCTGATGAGTCGCCATGTCCACCTTCCGGTCGTGTCTTCGTCCCATCGACGCTGCCAGGCGGCCATTGTTTGGCCACGGACCAGCTCGGCAGCCTCTTCCCGATCCATCTCGGGAGCACGCCCCCAGATGGTCTTCTTTTCTTGCGCCAGCAGGTCGATTGGGATGACTCCCGCAATGACCAGCACCGCCGCCTGGGAGACCGTGCGGTACGAGGACGCGACCCTGAGCGCGCCGCGTCTCTGCACCGCCAGCATGCGAGTCCGGTATTTCTTCACCTTCGTCGCACCTGCCCAGATCTCCGCTCCGTAGAGCATGATGGCCTGTGCCGTCGACAGCAACAGCCTCCGTTTCCCCTGACTCGGTCCTCCGATGTTGGCCATCAGTCTTTCGAGGCAGGACGTCACTTCGGCCGCCTTGTCGCACACGCTTCTGCTTTGGCCCCAGTAGGTGAGCTTGTTGTCCAGCACCACCCCCAGGTACCTGGCCGTCCTCTGCGTCTCGATCTCTTCGGTACCCACCCGCATCGGAATGATCGTGGGTATCCGCCTCCTCGTCAGCATGACTATCTCCGTTTTGGAGAGAGCCAGCTGAAGGCCGTGATCGCGCATCCAGCCTTCCACCAGGCGCATGACCTGATTCAGCCTCAATTGGGCCAACTCCGCGTTTCGTTCGGTGATGACCGCCGCCACGTCGTCGGCGTATCCCACGAGGAACGTTCCGTGTGGCATCTCCGTGCGGAGCAAGCTGTCATACGAGACATTCCAGAGATCTGGCCCCAGCACCGATCCCTGGGCTGCCCCAGAGGTGACGGCCCTGGTTACGAAACACCGGTCCGTCTCGTACATCAGCCGCCGGTCCCTTAGGTAATCTCTCACCATGGCGAGGAGGTACCCAGGTAACCTAAATGTTCTTTCCAGTGCGACCAGAATGTCGCACTACCGTGCCGAGTTGAACGCGTTCTTGACATCAAGCGTGACCAGCAGCACGATCGGACGAGCCGCGTGGCACGCCTGATCCGCTCGTGTCACCGAAGCTACGACCTCCGAGATGGCACAGAGTGTCGAGTGGCCCTCTCTGAACCCGTGTTGTCGGGCCGAGAGGTCCCCTGCCGCTCGCACAGCCTCTCCGATTCTCGGTTTCAACAGTCTCTCCATCAGTTTTCCCGCCGTGTCCAGCATGCACAGAGGGCGGTACGACGATGGAGCGTCCGGTGGGCCCCGTTTTTTTGCTCAGAAGGACGAGCTTGGCCAGTTTCCAGCGGGATGCGAATACTCCCGCTTTCAAACAGACGTTGTACATGTCCAGAAGGAGCTGAGGTCGGCATTTCGCCACCAGTTTCAGCACCTCCGACGGTACGTTGTCTGGGCCCGGGGCCTTCTTGTTCTTCATGGAGCTGACCGCTCTCTCCAACTCTTGGCGCGTGAACAAATGGACCTCTTCGGCGATCACCCGCAAAGGGGTGTCGTCTCTGACCCGGTGATCCAGGAACAGTCCGTCCACGATGGTCCGCATCTTCTCAGCCTCCATCGGCACGTACCCGGGTCCCTGCGCGAGTTTCCTCATGACCAGCTTGTACCCCTGTCCCCAGGGGTCGCTGTTCACGTCCTCGCGCAGTGCGCTCCAGCAGCGCGCCTTGCTTTCTGTGATCGCTTTGACCAGTTCTCTTGACAATGTTACATTCTACGAAGTTAAAGTCTTTAATAATTCAACTATAAGTTTTATTTAATCTTTATATTCTTGTTCGACAAATATTCTATTTTGTTTAAATTTTTAAATAAAAAGTGTTATAAAGCTACGTGTAACCGTGATTAGTTCAATCAACATGTTCAATAGGACTATCTGAAAATTTGATCATTCAATCATCTATGAAAACAAACAATCAGAGAGAGGTTTTCTACTTTGAAAGACATATTTATTTACTCATTTGTTTCTCCACTGCATTTATTCAATCCAATTCACTGTCCGAAATTTTGATTGAAAGTGGTAACAATTTAACTTATAATCTAACGAATGTAAATATAATAAAGTAATAGAAAACAAAATTAAGGACAATCTTGATAGGTTAAGTTGTACAACGAGATCGTGATTTAAAATGGTAAGATTGGAAACTAAATCCGTGTCTGGACCACTTAGAACGAAACACAAGATAGCAGCTCTTACTTTAAGAAGTTTGAAGCTTTTTCGTTATCTTGTTTCATTCAGCGATCAAGGAATACATATCAAGTGTGGTTTTTAATGTTTTATGATAAGCTAGCATGTTTCTTTAAACTTAGTATACTAATTGTTGTGATCATTCTTCGCAAGTATAAGGTGGAAATTAACAAAGGTTTCTGAAAATCTTTAGGTAAATACAGTTACCTTAATACCAAAAATAGTACAAAATATGTGCATGCCCCTCCTATAGGGAAGCTTGAGGGTATTTTTTAAGGACTTTGATAGGCCTATGTGTGGGCGAAGTTTAAGATTCATTTAAATTATTAGTTTAGTTTTTAAACTATTTAGCCCAGTTAGTTCAGTAGTTTATGCATTTGACTATAGTGCAAGATTATTTACCCACTGTCCTTGAAGTTTAGAACGGCCTAGATACGATCTGCCAGAGACCGAGGAGGGCAATTACTACCTATATTTGATAGCATTATTGTTAAAAGATAACTAGATACAAAGACCTTTTTTATAAGTGTAGCACTATCTGTTCAACATCTGCTTCGCTAAAACAGCCAGATCTTGTACAACAAATTCAATTGCTGTTTAAGAGATTCTCCTGATTAACGTCAAGTGAATCTATATATATATAAAGTAAATTATCAAATTTAAACATGAAAATCTCGTTACCATCGAGGTAATTGTCGGCGGTGCTCCTTGCCAGCCACTCGATTTTTCTCTTAACATTTCTCGAACCTGGCACAAACTGAAAACTATTTTTTCCAACATAAATCATGCTCCATTATTATTATTTTTTCCCTAACTATTTGAAAAAAAAAACTAATTATCTAAAGCTTTAAATACTTTTTTATTTTTTCATACATCAAATAACTATTATTTTCCAAATTAACAGGTTATAAATAATTATTTTTGTTAATTCAACGCAGCAGACGCATAGGCTTTAGCCTATGTCTGCTGATTCCTTAGATCAATTCCTTTTCTAACAGCATTTATTTCTTTAATTATATAATGTATTTTTATTCATAAATTATTATAGTTTTATTTAATTGAAATTCTCAATGTATGAAGATGTACAATTTATTGGAATAAACAAATCATTCATTTGTTTATTGAACTAACACGTGCACTTATTAGTGACTAGTTTTTACCATCGTGATTATTATTTAGAGACTAAGAATACCAATCGAACTAAATTTAATTTTATAATCCAATGAAGCGTTTCCACATTTGAGCATGCATGGATATGAACATAATAAACACAAACATAGCAAAGTAAATGTCAATAGCCTATTACAAAATTGAAAAAAAGTTAGGTGACGCCATTCCTTTACGATCACCTAGGAAAAATGTAAAGCTTGAGTACATATTACACACTTTTATATTAAAACTAATTATTTTAATTGATTTATATCAAATTTATATTTTATTTTAACTACCAAAAAAAGCTACAGAATTTTGATCTATATTTTGCATATGAAATTTGGGTAACAAGGAATTTTTATTCCACAGATCAGGTTGGCTAAAAGTAATTTTTGAAAGACCTTTAACGATAAACTGTCATCTGTCATTTAAATAAACCACTGGGAAATTAAATAACAAAAAACCTCATTAAAAGTATTACCGCAAATAAAAATAAATACTGATCAACTCTCGTACTCCCGATCGTCCGTACTCTCCGTACTCTCTGATCGTCTGAGAGTACGGAGTACTGGTACTCTTTATTTTTTATTTTATTTTTATTTTTTGTCAACATGATTTGGGTGGTTTAAGCTCAGAATGCACTAATGATGACGTCAGTAATTAGATATTTCAAGACTTAAGACAGTTTACTGTAATTTATGTGTAATTAAATGGCTCTTCTCCGGAAGGACTCATATGAATGATATTTAAACGACCGCCTGCAAACAGCGATCAATATCGAAAGTATGTGTTATCTATTTTTGTTTGCTAGTAAATATAAAGTTAAATATTTAAGATGGAATAGCCAATTACGAGCCATTGAACCGTAAGAAAATTAATTTACAAATGTTGCACTAAGCGTTAGAAAGGAGGATAAATGGATTAATTTCATTAGCTTTAGAATCCAGGAACATAATTACTATGCACGTTATTCTGGATATATTTTATTTATAATGCATTTATATTACGTTCAATTTTAGTAAATGTTGTAATATTTCAGATGGGATGGTGACTTTAACATTTATTATAATAATAAAATTATATTTATTTCTTTTCATGTTTTTTACTCGAGTTATGTTTATTAAAAAATAGGAACACGTTTGAAAACGTGTAATTTTTACCATGTTTATAAAAATATTTCCGAGTATGTATTCGTAGTATTTCGAGAGTTCTTTACTTTGCCGCTAAAGCAAACTTCAAACATCATCGACTCGAATCTTATGTACACACGAGTTTATTGATGCAAAAGAGGGAGAAGATGGAATAATAAATTTAAGCGTGAAAGTCGTTCATGCTTTTGATGATATCATTAAAATTTTGTGTTATTTTAAAAATCAGTACCATTTTGCCAAAAGTTTCTACGTAAATTCATTAATATATCATTATCATTAAGAATGAACAAGTTTTATATAGTATTTAGGTCTTCTTGATTGCATTTCCAATATAATTTCCTGGTAGCTAAAATCCACCCACAGAAATTGAACCATAGCTTTTTAGGTGCTAGCAATTAAACATCGCGAAAAATGGAACGTGTTCAAGTGATGCACTCGGAACTACACTTATTTTTCCTTATGATTCCCCATCTTCATGTTCGAGTGTGACCCGTGAATTTGGGTTTAAAGATGATCGTATAATATAATTGTTTATAAAGTTTTATGTTGCCTTTGTTCTAAAATGAATAGCATTCATTATATTGAGTTTAAAAATGTTTGTTTGAAGTTTATGGATGTTTAATCTACTTATTAAAGAGACAATTCATATCTTGCTTTAAAGTGTTTGGCATCGCAACTTGACAGAAAAAAGAATTATTTGTATCTCAGTTTTCATTTTACAATCAAAAATCAAATTATAACACCAAAATTAAAATTACTTTATCAAAATAGTTTAATTTCAATTGATCTAACCTTCTTACCTGTTCTAGTTATTCAAAAACAATTTTAGTGTTAATAATTTTAGAGGCTATTGAGGAGATAGAAACTAAGGGCATTGCCAGAGGTTCGTGGGCCAGCAAACATCGTGGAGCGGAAGTAGCCTCAATCTTACCTCATTTCCGCCCTCTGTCGATTTCAATCTTGACAAAACTCCTGTTTCCACTTTTCATATGTATAATTTAAGTTATCTTTATTTATTTGTTTATTAGTTGCTTTATTCCTTTACCCGTTACAGTAATACGAGTATAAAATATCAAATTTATTAAGATGTTTTCAGACAATTAGGGAAAAGGTTGGAAGTTAAACAGGTTATGCTAGTAAGCTATGACTCAACAGTGCATTGTATTTGAGGTTAGATATTTATTTGGTTTATTTTATCAAAAATAATTATTTAGTATAATAAAGTATCATAATCCCCACACGGTTGTATATTCAGTCGTGGGGACCGACTCGGTAGTAATTAGAACGTCAGTATATTCACACTTCAGTTTCGAGGGTCTGGACCAGTCTGGGCTCAAATTCCAATAGTTTTTTATGCTTGTATATATTTGTGAATAAAGATTGAACTGTTCCTGGGCAATATCTAGCGTCTTGGGCTGTGATGTTGGGAAAAAAAGATCTACTCATCGTTATATGATGGAACCTGCTAGAAAATGTTACCCTAACAAAGAGGGGCGTTTTTAGGGCCGCTACCCATAGCAGGTGAAACAGAAAGCTGTTATCGCGAAATCTAGCATTTAAAGATTTTTTTAAATATAATGTGCCAGAGGTCATAGTGGTTTCTTGGATATAACTGGCTAAAACATGACAAAGTGTAGTTCAAAATGTTTCATGTGAGAACCATTAAACAAAGAAGAGAGTTGATCGACTCTCTTATATGCAAGGTAGGATACAGGTCAAATAGTTTTAAGGGGATGATTTTTCTGCAATCATGGGAGAGATTGATGGAAGTATAGGTTTAAGTGCCCTATATAAATAATGGTTTTGAAGAATGAGTTATTACTCACGGTAAAGGTACCATCACTCGCCTCAAAACCATTCCATCTTTATTAAGATAACTTTCGTTATATTTGAATAGTCTTTACTTTAGTGGTCGATTAAAACCAATCCATCACCTAGCGTACTAAGAACTAGTTTTATTTAGAAACTGAAAACATTTCATACACAAATTTACGTTTTCTCATACGCATTATGCCATTTGATGGATTAACTCTTGTCTAATTTCTCCTTAACCATTTCCATTTATTCTATAAATGAAATTTAATTTATATATTCTTGGAAATATACATTAGACATCTTTGAACCGGCTCGGCGTTCCTCAAATCAATAAAATTTTCTGTAAATGTGTACATTTTGCAGGAAGCAATACGTGCAAAGAGTTGTAATTATAAAAATCTTGTGGCGATGTTTAAGCTGAACAGAGCTAACTCAGTCTGCGATTATTTGAACAAAGTAATGCCATCCTCGGACAGAAAAACACTTGAGCACGCTCGTCGCGCCGCACAGTTGGGGGTTTGTTCGTCTTGCAAAGTCAAGGTGTGTAGGAGGATTGCCTTATATGAGGATAGCGAGACTCGCACCATAAGTCTAATTAGTGACCGTTATTGTTAATAGGGTATTGTTTTTATCCCATGTTCCAAAACTATAGGAATAGTTGTCAAAAAATACTTTGTAAGAATCCTAGTTGTTTTCACGTTTAAAATAGTATATTTAATTTAGAACAGGTTGCCATGTTAGAAAGAGACGAAAAAGTGCTTTGTACATTTATATATTTAATGTTCCATTAAAATCTAGTTTAATCATTTTTTTAAGTTGAATGAATGTGGTTTGTTATTTACTAATGACAGTTATCAAAAAGCAAAAGGCAATTTTATAATACTGTTACAAAGTGTTTCTATTGTGGAAGGGATACTACTTAGCATCAGACTAAATAGTACTATAATGGATTTATTAAATTTGATGCGTTAAAATGCAACGATAAAAGGATTATAAACTTTGCCTTTATATAAAATATATGAAGGAGATTTAATATGTCAACAGCGCTATTCTGCCGGGCAGAAAATATACTGCCGACTCTTTACTCCCAATAATCCTTTCCATCTTCTCATACTGTTCCTAGTTCCCATAAAATAATGTACCTGAATCCCTGTGTGATAGTAAAAAATATATAAATGGGGTATAACTCTTTTAAAACTAAACAATATTCGTGGTTTTAATGCAAGTCTTATAATTGTAGTATTTTCAACTATAAAATTTAGATTTGTATTTCAGGATGGAAAAAATACCGTACTCACTTTTTTGCACCCTCAACCAACTGAAATATTTAAATCATTAATTAAAATAATATGTTTAAAAACTGTTCACTAACTAACTCATAATTTTTTAAGTAGGTATATTTATATGAAATGCAAACATGTCATTATTTTTTAGAATAGGCCTACTTCTCGTTCATGAAAAATTAGAAGTTAAAAAAAATTAAATAATATTGATGTTACCTACTGGCATAACAATATCCTTAGATTAATTATAAGTGCATCATACTAAATCACGTTATTTAATGTGCTTAATGTAGGTAAAACAATATAAATAGGATAAATTTTAATATGAAGAATTACAAACGTTTACTTTTTGAGGTACATGATCCATAAGTCAAAATGTTTAACGTATCAATAACATTTTACAGGTTTGAAGATAGGAAAGTTACAAATGGATTTAATCAGGAATCCAATAACGTAAAGGCATCGTAGAGATACTAATTAGATTAAGCTTGTTCTTGGGTGGCTTTGTTCCTAATTAAATCTATAAGTTATATCAATTACTCACATAGAACAAAGTTAAGATATCTTAGTCAAAAGGGAAATGAAACTTTGTTGAAGAAGCAAAGATTCCTCATTTAGTAAGTGTAGTGGACTCATATTATATCTGTTTCCTAAATTAGATAGTATCAGATATTGGCATTTTCTTTTTTTTATAAATCCACAGCATAATATATTGCTCGTTTACTATCTTAAACATTTCAAAAGTAATAATTTCGAAATGAAAGTATTTAAGGTTAGGGTTTGTGTTGTACTACATAATCTGGGATTGTTTCGCTTATGATTGCTGTGAAATAATGAAACAATAAATATGAACACAAATTAACTGTTAATTCCTGATTTATGTTTCCTATTCTCAAGCAACCTTTACACACATTTAGATTTTTGTTAAATTATGTAACCTTTCAACCACGGAACAGTGAATGAGCCTTGTTACTCAGAACGCAACTAAATAAACTGTTAGTTCTTTTTTTTATAATATGGGTTTAAAGAACAAATTACATTTCTTAAACATTTAATTAGGATTTAGTTAAACGAAGAAGTACTGCCCCAGTCATCCGCTAACATGTTAGTTCAACTAATGATTACTCAAATATTAATAAAAGAATAAAAGGGTAGGATTGGCTGTTCAGTGTTGTGGATGGTCACATTGCAGCTAAATTGAAAAAGTTGCCCTGAGTCCGCAAGCAAATTGTTCTGTTGATTAAAATCTTGTCCCAAAGAATAACGCTTCCCAGTTTAAACTCAAACATAGTTTTAACGAAAACAAACTGTATTTCTGATAGTCTATTTAAAACAAATTTTATGCCTTCAATTAATTTACAAAAACCCCTTTTTTATGAAGCCTTTTTGGAAATTGAGCGATTTTTATAATGCTGATAGTTTTCATGCAACCAATATTGAGAAACATAAGAAAAAATTATAAAATTGAATTTGTTTCAGAAAAGTTTTGTTGATAAACCTCAAAATATGTATATATTGAAATATTTATTTAAATGTTTATATTTCTAACACATTTAATTTGCTGTTTCTATTAAATTTTTGAAAAAAAACATTATTTAAAAATTCTCTTAGAAAAAATATCTTTATAATTTACAACTGCTATCCTTTGACTTGTATTTAACTTTGAATCAGATTTTCATTCAATTCCTTTGTTTTGATATAAAATTTTAGAATAGGTTTGTGATTATCAACATTATTTAAGTAAAAAAATGGTATAGCGGTAACATAGCATAACATAACATAGCAACAATAGTATAAAGAAAAGTGATAGCGGTAACTCATACAAAATCGTTAGGAATAAAGGCAGCTTTGTGAATTTTAGCGAATTTCCCCTATAGGGAAGAAGCTATTACCGTAGGTCTCATGGTAAGACCTAAGCCCGAGACCATGATAACTTTTCGTTTTAGGGCCACCAGAAGCAAAAAACACCATTCGTTCGAATTTTTATATATCTATCTATCTATCTACCTATATATATATATATATATATATATATATATATATGTGTGTGTGTGTGTGTGTGTGTGTGGGTGTGTGTGTGTGTCTGTCAACACGATAGCGGCCGTAAATATGGTCCGATCTTAATGAAATTTGGAACAGACATGTAAGGTGATAATCGATTAGACAAGTTCGTGAACCAGCCCGATCGGACCACCGGAAGGGGGGGTAAAGGGGGATAAACCCCCCAAAAATGGGTTTTTTGAGTTTTTTACATAGAAAAATAAAATTTATCGAATCTTTGTTGGCACCATTGAATTCAGCTTAAAAAAACAAACAATTTAGTGTTTTCAATCATTGCTCTATGTCCATTGGTTACCGAGATATTGAGAGTGGTAAACACAGTACGTTGTCCCAATGTTAACCTTATGGGGAATAAGTAAAATTCTATATCTCGCTTATTTCTCAACGTATCTGGATAAAACTTGGTTTGTGGCTTCATCTAGATGAGATCTAATGTATTTTAGTCTAAAATCCCCGAAATTTCAATTTTTGTGGCAGCAAACCTGCATAATCATTCCCCATGATATCCTTATGAGAAATAAAAAAATTCTATATCTTACTTTTTTTTACATTTCTTGACAAAACTTGGTATATGGCTTCTTCAAGTTAAGATCTATTAATTAATGAATTAAAACCAACCAGTTTTAACATACCTGTTGCAGCAAACCTGTATACTCATTCCCCATGTTATTCTTATGGAGGTAACAAAACATGTCAAATCTCGCTAAGTTGGATTGAAATATGTTGTTTTGCATTTGAAATTCGCTGAGTATGCAGGTCTGCTGCAACGGGGGTATTTACTTGATAACATCTATATTGATAAATGGACTGCTGTCTTTCAGTGAGTTAGTTAATTGGTTTGTTAAGTTCATCTATATTACGCGATACCTAAGGTGAGAATTATTGGAAGGGGTTAGTGTAATGATGTAAGTGAATACTATATATTGTAAATATTTTTCTCCTTGTTTATAAATATATTATATTCAAATCCTTTGGATTTTCTTATAAAATATTGCGATTATGTTAAATTGATAGTTTTTGGTTTGCAGAACTTAATGTTGTTAGCCTCCGAATCACTGAACAGTAACAAATAATGGTGTAAATACCTTGTACTGTCAAAGTGATCCTTTGTAGTCTTATAGGCTACTGCAGTTTCGACCTCATTGAGATCTTCTTCAGGCAATGGACATCAAATTCATCAATCCTAACGACTTCCACTGGAATGAATTTGATGTCCATTATTGCCTGAAGAAGATTTCAATGAGGTCGAAACTGCAGTAGTGATCCTTTGTAGTGCGGCTTAAAAACTAGTTTGAAATGATGGGTCACAATACCAACTTCATATTTGAAATAACGTACCTCATTTCAAAATGGTGGATCCAAGATGGCGGCCGAAAAATTTACATTGGTGAAAGTTAAGTGTAAATCGCTCGACAATGACTGATAGTGGTTATTCGTCAATATCTAGCTTTATTTTGTAGTTATAAATACAAATTTGTACTGTTTAAATTGGTTGAAAATAAATTAATTAAAAGTACCCATACCTTGAGAACCAATTGAGATATTAAAAAAACGGATTGCGGCATTGTAATTAGTGAAAAAATCTAATTCGAAATGATGGGTCACACCATCATTTTTACATTTGAAAAAATTATTTTTGATCCAATATGGCGGATCCCAGATGGCGGCCAAAATTGGGTACCCCCTCAAAATGAAGTAAGTATCAGCTACCCAATAATGTTTGGGGGTGGTGTGGAATTCATATTTGAAAAAATATAGGAAAAAGTTAGGAGGGGACTATTATGGAACACCCGGTATAATCAAAGGAATGCATTTCACTTAGTTTATTCCCTGATTATATGGGGAGTTTCAAAGATAATTAGAAGGTATTAATTTGAAGTTGTCTTGGTTGCACTTTAATAACTCTATTTTTATGGCAAGGAAATAACCTTCTTTACTTTTATCAAAGGGATAAGTTTAGGTAAATAATATAACTTATTTTACTACATATCATTGTAAGTATAATCGATTGTTATTTATTTATTATTTTGATTTATTATTTAGTTATTTTATCACTATAGATAATTAAATTCATATTTCTTATTGATATTTTGCATCGCAATTATATATTCTCGGGGCTAAATTTATTGATCAGCGATGTGGAAATGTTTAATTTCAAGGTTGAACGCATTTTCATTCTAGATTAACTATGTACCAGCGAATAAAGTGCGTTGTTTTACCAGAAAAAAACTATTCCTCCACAAATAATTATTGCTGATATTTTAGCATATATCTCGCAGGTAAAGACTGGTGTATAGGCTGTATATAGTTTTCGTGTAAATTGGCTATTCTGTAAATACATTATGTTTAATTTATATGAAAACTTCATGTTCATATTCCCTGCTAAGGGGGCTTCTTCCTTGCTACTTGAATACGACGAATTATTCTTCCTTCGGTTTCGATTTTTTATGATGACAACAATACACATATACAGGGTGAGTCTTCCATGCAGTCCACAACAGATTATAGACGAACGGCTTGACATGCAAAGACAAAACAAAACATGTCCCCATTAAATCATACCTAAGGAATAACGTTAAAATATGTTTAACCTTTTTGAAATACAGGTTGTTCCAAAAAGCGGAGGTCATGGGTTAAAATCTCGGAACTTTTAAATGTAAACATGTGTCATATCATAGGTCATTTTAAAGCTATAAGCAAGTTAAACAATTTGGTGAAAATAGAACTTAATCATCTTTATTATTTTCAAAATGGCGACTGTTTTCGTGAAAAAATATTTGGTAGTACTGAAAATCAACAATTTTAAAAGGCAACATATGTTAAATAGGATATAATTTTTAAGATCTTGCAAAAACCTACAACTTTTAAATTTATACCCACCTCTTATCTTAAGTAGTTTTGTAGTAATAAACAAAAAACTCCACTTTCCCATATAACACCCATGTTAAATGTGCAGTACTCAAAGCAGCAAAAGAGTACTCAATGTTAAAGATAGAGGGGGAGTATAAATTGAAGAATTACAGGTTATTGCAAGACTTTTAAAATGATATCCTATTTAACATATGTTACCATTTAAAATTTTAGATTTTCAGTGCTACCAACATCTAAAAAATAAAAAGTTTAAAATTTTTTCTTTTAATTTTGGTATCTTGCACATCAAATCGAAGCTGAGTTTACAGGGATTAAGAATTTTCAAACAGAACGCAAAAACCCTCAGTAGTTATCGAGATACAGGGTATGCCGTAAATACCATAATTTTTCACGATAACGGCCGCCATTTCGAAAATAATAAAGATAATTGAGTTCTGTTTTCCCCAAATTGTTATTCTTGGTTAGAGCTTTAAAATGATGTATAGTATGACATAAGTTCCGAGATTTGAACCCATGACTCCCGGTTTTCGGAACACCCTGTATTTTTAAAAGCTTAAGAATATTTTTATGATGTTACTTAGGTATGATTTATTGGGGAAAAGTTTTATTTCATTTTTGTATGTTAAGCTGTTCGCATATAATCTGTTGTGGACGGCTTAGAAGACTCACCCTGTAATATATATATATATATATAAATCGTGATCAAAGTACTAGGAAGGTTAAGGGAAAAAATTAAGGTTTATTGGAGTTCCCAAAGATTTTTTTTATGCTCTGATTTAAGGTGTGTTGTATACGTAACAAATTGAGTTTTGTTATAATGTTTATTATATGTACATTTGTTAACGACAGAAAGACTCGTTTTTACTCGGAATTATCATAAACTCTATAGTTCAACTAGTAAAATGAGAATGTATAAATGACTAGACACATTTTATAATGAAGAAATTGTTATTTCTGTCTTTCTACTATTTCCGGCAATCTAATAGCCGTCCAACGTTGGTCTTTGAAGAAATCACCGTGTACACAGGTAAATAAAACGAACCTCGTCCCAAAGTAAACATTGACTGTTCACGTCAGTCACGGGAGCACGTGTGTTTTGGTCCCAAACACATTTGATTTCCTTTTGTTTTCCTCCCTTCGTTTGGGATATAATGGCAGTCATTTGTTCTGCAGGGCCCTGGAGCAAAGCATGTTGCCAACAGACGGTGGCAGGTTTAGATGTAGTAAGCTGGACGTTTCTACCTTTGATTTATTTGAAAGATATGGCAATCACAAAGGGAATCGTGGGTTTGTTTTTTATTTGACAAACAAATTGCTGATGAACACATTTTAAACAGCTTTGGAAATTATAGATCCGTGCATTGAATAATATACTTGTCACTTAATTTAATGTATGGTCTAACGAATAATTTATTTATTTAATGTGGCTTTTTGCTAAAAGTATAGTTTTTTATCAAATATTAATTTTGTTTGAATTTACCGAGCATATTTCCTTCAATTTCTATTTTGGAATCACCCTTATGTAATAATTGGCTTAGTCTGCAAGGTTAGGTTTAATAACCTTATAAATACTCTTCCTTGTAAGTCAAGTTGGGGATATGAAGAGTGTGGTTAGGAGCCACTTCAACGAGTTCTGTGTATTGGCCAAATAATTTCTCTATAATCATCACAGAATTCCTCATGACGCACCTTAACTATCTTATGTCTTAATTATGATAACTAATTATCTTTATTCCTACTTATCATAACTATCTATCAAATTCTTAAAATTCCTCCAAACCACCTTTCACTTAATTGGTCCTTTTTCATCCAATTTTGCATTGCAATTCAAAGATATAGTAAGTAGATAATTTACTATGAATATTCTTATTACTTGATTTATAAAAGCTATCACATCCTTAAACCTAAATATTATTATGTTATATGAACTTAGGTCCTAAATCAAAACAGATCAAGAACTTTATATGCATTATTAAAAAGACGATGCAAAGCTTCCGGAAAGTTTAAAGAAACAGAAGCCATTCATTATTGATGCTTGCTTACCTTAATTTACAGAATGGAAACCCTCTAATACTCTTTGTTAAATGGTGGTTGTATTGATAAGATCAGAATTACAATATAACTATTGCCGTTAGTTTGTATAACTACTTGCCCAACTCAGTAAGCTATCAAATTATATTCAAACATATGATCTGTAACGTTTTTATTTCTACTGAGTCTAAAACAAAATATTGGGCAAGAGAAAATGTTTTCTATTTTGGCGAGAGTTTTGAGTTCTAGTTAATTTCATTTGATGAGTGGTGTCCAATGTACAGACATTTTCCCCACCTTTATACACTACAAAGGTTTTACGGGATTAGTTTAATAGTACCTTACTTAAAGAGAGCTCAGTGGTACTTGAGAGGTTTATTTAATTTCATTTTATTTTTAGCAATTTTTAGTTTATTTATTTTTGAAACGATATACCAAATGAACAAAATCTACTCTTACTGACTCTAAAATAACAGCCGTACTAAACTAAGTATACTTCTTCACGACCAGGATTGTTTTTCAAAAATAACTTTCTGACATGTCTTTCTTTCCCCCATCTGTTTATGCAGCTTTTTCGTTAGCTCTTTTATGGAATTAATTTAACATTGTTATAGAAATCATTAAAATACCAGGTAACATCTATAAGTTTAGAGACGCCATGGTGTTCATTATATTTACTATCCTTTCTTGTTTCATTATTACTTTATAAGCTTTTTATCATAAAATGAAATCCTAAATAATTTATTTAGCCTTTAAACAATATTTTCTGTAATATGACAAACAATGTAAAAGCAAGGATTTCTTATCGTTCAAGCCAACAATATATACCGCTAACATTGACCAATACTACAGCTAAAATTGCCATGAAACCTGATGTGATGGTTTTTCGATACGAGCCGAAGTTGGTATAATGAGTAAGGATCAAAAAGCAAGTTTAGGCTTTTGTGATGAACTGTATTTTTATCATTTTGAAAACTATATTCAACTGACTATTTCACTTAATAAAGATTTTAATTATGGGAAGATAAACTAGTTTTGATATAGTTGACACAAAACACTTTTTGTCCTGTTGTATAAATCAGGAATGTTAGCGTCAAGTTGACTTTCTTACGTGCAATTTTTCCATCGGATCTATTCAGGAATTTCTTATTAAAATAATAATTTTATTTCATAAAAATGTTCACATTATTACATTTGGAGCTCAAAACTATGAAATTAATCCTCACACAGGAAAAAATCCTGTGCTTGACAATGTCTATTTATTTATTTACTCGTATATAAACAATAATTTGTCTGATTCGCAAAATTTTATAACTTTGGGTATTAATTAATAAATATTTTGAAAACATAATAATTTATAATATTCTGAAGCTTCAAAAAAGTAATATATTCTTTAGTAGAATATTCTGCAGCTTCAATCAGATTTATGAAATACAGATCTCCATGTTAAGAAAAACCTTTACTTTTCAAACCGTCCCTCGGTAATAGTGAACACTGAAGTTTAACAGTCTTATCCACAAAAACATAAATATATTACATTTGACATAAAACGGTGCAGCTTGCTTCATTGCGACTTGAATCAAGACATATTTGGAAACACTAGAGAACATACATATACGGTCTTAGAAACTGTTTGGGTTTTATAATTTACATTCATTGTAAGTCTTCAAATATTCAACTTTTAACGTCTTAAAATACTTAGTTTCTAATTTTATACGTCACGTGAAAAAAATTCTTAGGGTAAGGGTTCGAAAAGAAAATTTGGATCATGGGGAAACCAATATAAGTTTGTGAAAATTCCTCAACTTTCCTGTAGTAAAGACACTGGCGTGTGTAATACTTCATAAAAATATGACAAGTGTCAGTTTTAAGTATAAGCTATTTTGTCCATTGGAGAAATATAATAGTGGCAGATAGAAATATTTAACGAAACCTCATTTTGCCTCTTTCTCATGAATACACTTCAATACCCTTAAAATCGACTTCAAAATCATCTGATACTGGAATAAATAAAAAAAACCTTACCACTGGTACTTGCAGGAAAATTATCTGTAAAATTTATACAAAATAAAATAAATTAAGTAATAAGTTCCTGATACTTGCGAAATTAGTAATAATATGAGGAAATGTTACGAAATAAAGTAAATTTGACCATTCTAAATAACATATTATTAATAAATTCCATCACTTAAAACTTTTAATTTACATAACTTAAATAATTTGAAAATAGTATTTTAATTTTACTATATTTCTTTTAACGAGATTTTCATGTTTTATCTTTTAATAAGCATGAAAATACATAAAAGAGTAGGGGGTATTGGTAGGTTCAACCCCAGCAGGGTGGTAGTGGTCGGTCTAAAAATAGAACTCCCCCCCCCCCCCCCCGGCTAAAAATAGATTTCTAAAAATAGCTAACCTAAAAAAAAAAAAAATAAAATAAAATAAAAAAAAAAGTTTTTCAAAAAAAAAAAAAAAAAAAAACCTAACTTTCACTTTTTGGTGACGTCATAGAGGTCAATGACCTTTCAACCTTAGATTGCCCCCCCCCCCCCCCCCCGTGACGTCATAGACTACCACCCTGCTGAGACCTGGAATTTAAATCTTGATTGACAGGACTGTTATGGAAAGTTAATGACTCGGCTATTGTTGGCACAGGGCTGTCCTAGCTTTCACCGTACCGTCTTCAGTTTAGGTTGGGAGCTTGACAAGTACGGACGCAAGTATGGACTGTGACTACTGGGACTGTGAGATCAGCGATGAAGAGTTGGCGAGAGTTTGCGCTGAAGCTGAGAGGATGGAGGTGGAAGAGGAGCAGCAGCACAACTACATCAGCAACAGGAATTGGATCAATCCGAAGGAACAATGGAAAGAAGAAAAATTCACTGATTTGGACTGTCGCTACTTTACTCCAACACTAAAATTCTTTACACTCCCAGACCTTGAAGAATATGAGAAGCAGCTAATGTGGCGTGGGAAGGAGTTTTGGAGTAGATGGGCAGGATGCCCATCAGACGATGACTTGGAATGGTTTTCATCAGATTATTACTACTTGGAAAATGAGTATCCACTTGAACAGGATGAGAAATGGGAACCAATAGAAACAGAGCAAAAATACTTCAGGGAAGTCGAAAAATATTGGTTTCCGGATAACCATTGGTGCCGACCATTGAAATATGTATGGTGGCCGGAGGAATCTTACTTGAAACTATTGGAAAATAAAAATTGATTATCCTGTAAAATCCTTTCACCTCCACCCTCTCAGCGAAAAACAGCCTTTTTAAAGGCTACCTAAGCCTTAAAATGACTTAGAAATAAGATAGAAACAGCCGCTTGTTCGGTTGCTTCAGGAAAGGTCATTGACCTTTGTGGCTATTAATAGGACCCCCCCCCCCCCCCGACCACTAACCCAAAAAAAAAAAAAAAAAGACCCCCCCCCCCCCCATACCAGTCAGGTCATTGACATGATTAGGGCAATGACAGGATTAACGAAAGTAGACCCATTAGTGAAACTATAATCAGTGCTTTTACTGGTGGAATTAGAAAGCTGGCGTGACATGTTAAGCGGCTAGCAACCTATTTTGGCCTGGGAAAGTTTGGAAGTTTTAGAAACTACTGGCTAATGACCTTGTTGTTACATCCGTGTTGATGACCTCGGCTGACTGTTGCTGATATTACGGTCTCAGGTGTTCATTTTGGTTTTGGAGCTCGAACAATGAAGACGCTACAGCAACTGAGCGCTGCATGCATTGCTGATGCTTTCCGTTGTTGGGGGGAGGTTGAGCAAGGTCTTGGACACATTTTACCTCCGTCCATAGTAAAACTTGTAATAAGAGAAAGAGCAAGGAAAGATTTTGAGGAACAACGAGAAGAACACCTTAAATCCTCCCTCCTCCCCATCAGCGATCAATCGGCCTTTTTAAAGGCCACCTAAGCCTTAAAATGACTTAGAAATAAGATAGAAACAGCCGCTCGTTTGGTTGCTTCAGGAAAGGTCATTGACCTTTGTGGCTATTAATAGAACCTCCCCCCCCCCCCCCCCCGACCACTAACCAAAAAAAAAAGACCCCCCCCCCCCCCGACCACTAACCTCAAAAAGAAAAAAAAAAGACCCCCCCCCCCCCCCCCCATACCAGTCAGGTCATTGACATGATTAGGGCAATGACAGGATTATCGAAAGTAGACCCATTAGCGAGATTTTAATCAGTGCTGTGGAATTAGAAACCACCAGTTTACTGGTGGAATTAGAAAGTTGGGGCTGACAGGATTATCGAAAGTAGACCCATTAGCGGAACTATAATCAATGCTTTTACTGGTGGAAATAGAAAGCTGGGGCTATTAGCAGGTATTAAGGGAACAATGTCTTGTTGGTTCTGCTTATAGCTGGAAATCTAGAAACTTCTGGACAATGACCGTCCGGTCACGTAGACCTGCTTTCACCGTATAAAGACCTCACCGTTTCTAGCTCAGTTTAGTTTGGGAGTTTGCAACGATCAGTTAGCAAGTGCGCGTGTGCTCTGTGCTGTCAGTGATCTGTATACTCTTTGTGTCACAACACCCAGTGCTACATCATCTTTATTTCTTCAATCACTGAGTAAGTTATTACATTATTTATTTTAATTGATTTTTTTCTTTTATTATAAATTTTAATTCTAAACTTTAAATGTGGCTTATAAATGTGTGAAGGATGATATTAATTTTGAATAACTACAGATTAGCTTAATTTAACTTTCATATGTTTCACAAAGTAATTTGACGTAAATTGAAGAAAAATATGAAAACTTAAAGTTTAAAAATGAAATAATAATTTATTTTTATTTTGATTTTATTTTATTTATTTATTTATTTTTTTTTTTTTTTTTGAAAATCACTTTTAACTTAATTGAGTTTTAAAGTTTCATAAATGACCTTTCAGTTTTAATGATAGTTGTCATAATGATTAAAAGAATTTATTAAAGGATTTAGTTGTAAAGTAGTAAATGACTTAGAGATCATTGACCTCCATGGTTATAATTAGCCCTGACCCCCCCCCCCCCCAGCCAAAAATAGACCTGACCCCCCCCCCCCCCCTAAAATATATTCAGGACTTGTACAAATTTTCAGACTTTTAAATGCTGTTCTTGTATTATAGTTGCATGATAGTTTTAAGTTAAGTTTGTACAATTCGGCTGGCATATAACCGGGGGGCGGCTAGACACTGTATAGATTGGATATGTTTTGTCAAAATTGTAGTTAAACAACTACTACTATACAGTGTTGGGCTCAGGTCAAACTCGGGTCAGTTCACGGATTTTACAAACTTGTGTGCATGATAGAAATTAATAAATAGCATAAGTTCTTATGAAAGTGTTCAGTCTGCATCGAGACAATGTAGAGACAGTGTCATGTCGCATAGGTTTCTACGTACAGCGAGGCTTGTTTTGTGATTTCAGGATGGAGTTCCACTGCGACGTCTGCGGCAAGTCCTACAAGAGCCGGGATGCACATCGCCGTCATCAGGCGGAGCACAATGCTCCGAAGCTGGACTGTGTGCTTTGCGGCTACTCCACTACTCGTAGGGACTTGATGAAAAAGCACAAGTCGTCAGTGGGACACCAACAGCGATCTACAGGGGTGCAGCCGCCTCCACCAGAGCCTCGCTTCGTCTGTGGAGTGTGTAGCACCTCTTTTACACTGGAGAAGAACCTCCAGCAGCATATGCGGGAGCAGCATGACCCGGACGTCGAGAGGAACTTCCGCTGCCAGTATTGTGGACGGCAATTCTCTCGGCGTGGGAACCATGCGGCGCATGAGGAGTTTCACTGCCCCGTGAAGAGGGAAGCAGAGTGGGGCCCGTCAGTGTCTTTCTCAGCTTCCCGGCCAGGGGTGAAGCGTCCGCACCCGCAGCAGCTGGAGGAGTCGGCACAGCCTGAAGAGGAGTCACCGCAGCCGGGACCGTCTTCAGAGCCTTCGCCGGGACCTTCTTCAGTGACTTCACCGGGACCTTCTTCTTCGGAGCCTCAGCCTGAAGAGGAGTCACCGCAGCCGGCACCGTCTTCAGAGCCTCAGCCTCGCGTGGTGAGTGTTGCCGACGACGACGGCCCGACCTTTGTGCGTGTGGAGGTCGGGT
Organism: Flexamia atlantica; assembly: GCA_035578135.1. Lineage (NCBI taxonomy): Eukaryota > Metazoa > Arthropoda > Insecta > Hemiptera > Cicadellidae > Flexamia > Flexamia atlantica. Next base: position 11,217,360 of record JAQJVK010000015.1, read on the forward strand.
TCGGCAATAGGCTCCAAACATTCGCGCTGAAGGAGCCTATGCCGACACTCAGAACAATCCCCGAGGTGATGAGAGACTTAAGGTGCCATTTAGTTAGATTGTTAAGGAACGCGATCGAGGAACACCCTAATATTAAAGTGAACTTGTTCCTCGAGTGCGAGTTTGTTGATATTACCGGTGAGAATAAGTGTAAGCGGGCATTCAAGACCAAAAATGCTCCTCTCGATAGCACGAGCGACTATGAAAAATTTGTTGAACTATCCTTTGAAAAGCTCGTGCATGAGAAGGAGCAATGCGAAATGGTAGGCTCCGGTTGGACATACCTGCGCGTGACGAACTTGGAAGTGCGAATAAACAGGTATAGTCCATTGGGCGGTGGAGCGCGACATATTTCACTGCCCAAATCGCTCGCGGGTACGCGAAGTGTAGTGAATGTGTTTAACAAGGACGACAAGTGCTTCGCCTACGCTATGCTGAGCAAGTTCGTTGTGTCACACCCCGAGCGGCCGGAGTCTTACCCGCAGGCCTTGTTTGCCCGCTACAATTTTGAAGGACTCAAGTTCCCCGTTGCACCTAAAGACATTGCACGGTTTGAACGAAACAATCCTAATGTTAGTGTGAATGTTTATGCACTCGAGGTTATGTATATAGAAGCGCTAGGGTGTTCCCGGTACACTGTGTATCCGCTTCGTACCTGTCGGCGGGAAATGGCAGATCATACAGATTTGCTGTACCTGACTAAAGACGGCAATGCACATTACTGCTGGATTAGGGACTTGAGCCGTCTCGTCAGGCCGCAGCTGACACGACATGAGCAAAAACTGTATGTATGTAAGCGGTGTTTCGCACACTTCGATGATCGCGAAAACAAACTCGGCTTGGACGGTAAGACAAGACTGGAGCAGCATCGACGGTACTGCGGAGTGGAGGTGCCGCTTCGCATGGACCTCGCTGCGAAGAAGACCATCCAGTTTAGCCACCCGGAGTTCAGCAGGAAGGACCGCTTCGCCATCTATGCGGACTTCGAGTGTGCTCTGCAGCCTGCATCGGAGGTGTCCAACGACGAGCATCCGGCTGGAGGTACAGCGTCTCGCATCCATGTCCCGTATGCCTTCTGCTACCATGTCCATGACAACCGTGGGGAAGCGTGCAAGACGGTGACATACTTCGGTGACGATGCATCTAGGGTCTTCATGCACCGCCTGAAGGAAGATGTGAGACGCATCAAGGAACTCCTCTTCAATGACAGGAACCTTCGTGCTACGCTTTCGCCATCGGAGTGGGCAGAGTTTCGTGCTGCCACAGTGTGTTACTTGTGCGGTAAACAGTTCGTTGACGGTAGCAAGGACGTGAAAGTGCGCGACCACAACCACGCGGCTCCGTACGAATACCGCGGTGCGGCACACCGGTCGTGCAATCTTCGCTATCGGGAACAACAAATCATCAATGTGTATTTTCATAACCTATCCAACTATGATGGACACTTCATTGTGCGCGAGTTGGCAGTGGATCCTGGTAGCGTTGAGGTTGTCGCCCATACGGAGGAACGATACATATCCTTCACAAAGAAATTCGTCTACGACGAGGTCATCGGCGAGGCACCCACTGCAGCGAGACGACGACGACGGCGACGTCAGCAGCAGCAGCAGCCTTCGAACCGGCCGCCGTCGCCACAGCCTTCAACTTCAGTGCAGCAGCCGCCACAGCCTTCTACATCATCGGAGCCGGCGCAGCAGCAGCAGAAGAAGAAGCAGCGGAAGAAGAGAGGACTTGTAATCCGAGTACGATTTGTTGACTCGTACAAGTTCCTTTCTTCGAGCCTTGCCAGCCTTGCAGCAGCTTTACCACCGGAGCAACTCGTCGAGACGAAGAAAGCGTTCCCCGACCCGGCGAAATTCGACCTTGTGCGACGAAAGGGGGTGTTCCCATACAACTTTGTAACGTCGCTCGAAGTGTTGGGGTCAACCACGGACCTTCCGCCCAAGGAGGCATTCTATAATGACCTCACACTCGAGCACATCTCGGACACGGACTATCAACATGCACGAAACGTATGGGACACCTTCCAGTGCGCGACCCTGGGAGATTATGCGTCGGTGTATCTGCAGTGTGACGTAGCTCTACTGACAGACATTTTCGAACAATTTCGTGATACGTCCCTGCAGCAATACGGACTTGACCCGGCGCATTACCTCACCCTGCCCTCCTACGCGTGGGATGTAATGTTAAAGTTGACAGATGTGAAACTAGACACAGTGCGGGACTTTGATATGTTTATGTTTTTTGAACAGGGCATCAGGGGAGGTATCTCCCAGGCAATTACGCGTCATGCAAAGGCGAATCACGACCGGTGCCGCACAGAAGATCGTGTAGCCGATGAACCATCACGTTACCTAATGTACTTCGACGCGAATAACCTGTACGGATGGGCCATGTCGGAACCTTTGCCTACAGGACAATTTGAATGGCTCTCCGAACAGGAAATACAAGACTTGGACATTGCGTCACTTGATCCGTACGGTGAGTTCGGGTACGTGTTGGAGGTGGACTTACATTATCCTGAACGGCTGCACGATCTTCATAAAGATTTACCATACTGTTGCGAAACCCGCCGCCCGCCGACAGGTAAATTCCCGAAGCTGATGACTACATTATACGATAAGGAACGATACATTTGCCACTACAGAGTCCTCCAACAGGCCCTGCAGAACGAGTTAGAGCTGACTCGCATTCATCGTGTTGTTCGTTTCCGTCAGTCTTGTTGGCTAGCGCCGTACATCCAGAAGAACACGGAGCTGCGGAAACTTGCCAAGACCAAGTTTGAACAGGACTTTTTCAAACTTATGAACAACGCGGTCTTCGGCAAGACAATCGAGAATGTGAGGAAGCGACTCAACATGGAACTGGTGGTCAACAAACAACGCTTCAGCAAGCTGGTGGTAAAACCAAACTTCTTGGACAGGACATACTATGGGAACAACGTCACACTCATGCACATGGCCAAGATCCGCATAGTGCTCGACAAGCCAATCTATGTCGGCATGTGCGTGCTTGACATATCAAAGTGGTTGATGTATGACTTCTTAGCGAGGATGAAACGGAAGTATAAGGATAGGCTAGAAGTCGACTATATGGATACAGATAGTTTTATCCTGTCCATCATCAGCAACGACTTCTACAAGGAAATGAAGGAACACCTTGACGACTTTGACACCAGTTCCTACCCGAGGACTCATGACTGCTTCAGCATGACCAACGCCAAAGTCCTTGGCAAGTTCAAGGACGAGTGCAACGGGCTACCGCTGTTGGAGTACCTAGGCTTGCGGTCTAAGCTGTACTTCTTGGACATTTGCGACGATGAAGAGAACAGTGAAAACAGCGAGACCGCGGCCAATGATGGACCATCGCCACCAAAACGTGTAAAAACCGTTAAGAAGGCGAAAGGTGTTGATAGGGGCGTAGTGAAGAACGTTTTAACCCCGGACGACTACCGCGAGTGCCTCTTACACGGAGTGATTAAGCGAACTGTGAATACGCGTTTCCAGTCGCGACATCACCGCGTTTATACCGTGCAGGTTGAAAAAATTTCTTTAAGCTCCACGGACGATAAACGGTACATCTTACCGGACGGTGTACATACTTTGCCGTGGGGCCATAAAGACATCCCTGACATGGGTGATGGTGGCGGTGATGACAGCGGTAGTGTAGGTTCGAACGAGGAAAACCTACGCACCCTCGTCGACCTACTCGATGCTGAAGATGAGGACCTGTAGTGGCTAACGGACAGTGTGCGCGAGTGGGTAACCCCAAACTGTGACAGTGCGCGAACTACTTCGTGGGGACAGTGCGCGAGTTGTACTGCACGCGAATGGGTAACCTCCAAACTTTGACAGTGCGTGACTTCACCGTGGGGACAGTGCGCGAGTTGTGCTGCACGCGAGTGTTTGTGCGCGAATGGAGGTTACCCAAAACAGTGCGCGAGTGGGTGGATCGGAGCGGGTGTAGGGGTGTGTGGGAGCCCGCTCGGGGGGAAACCCCCAAAAACAATTGTTAGCATATTACTGCATTATTAGTGTGTGATTTAATAAAGTGATCAATAAAATGATTTATCATCACACTCGGGTTTTTTCTTCCCACTTTTTTCTTATTCTATATGGAATAAGGTATAATAATAAGTCAATGTAGTAATTATTATTATTTTATTTTTCCAATCGACCTTATACCTATCAATAAAGGTTATATAAAAATTAGATGTAGAATTCTGCGAAGAGCATCTGGACCAGCATATCATTCTCAGCAGTGGAGTCACCGAAGAGTTGGACAAAATCATTCATCTTCATGTCATAGTTGGTACGGCAGTACAGGTAGGTCAGACAGTAGTGGCCGCAAACCGAAGTATCCAAGCCTTGTAGACGGTACTTGTTGTAGGTGTAATGCAACATATGGCCATTGATGTTACGTCTCAGAAATTGTTGAAAATCGCCATGATACGGAGGTCTGCCAAAACTGTCGAAATATTCAACAACATAACTGTTATTGTTGCTGGTATCTTGTCCTCCAGCTCTGTAGAATGCCACCCAATGTTCTCCACTATGTGTATGCGGTTGGGTGTTTACCACTAATGCAGATGACGGAGCAATATGTCTCGGTAGACGATCTGATGCAAACACTCCGACATGTTGTACATTCGGTAATTGTAGTAAATATTTTCTTATAGTTGTGGTATTCATTCTTGTGAAACTGTAGTCAGATCCAAGCTGGTATACACTGATTTAGTCGTTGTAGTCTTTTTACGGTTTTGTTCGTTGTTGTGGCGACGAGGACAGCAACAATAACACGTTCCACAATGTGACTCTTTAGCTGTTAGTAGTAGCCAGCCACGTAGCAGTGTGCAATTGACCAAAGCACAACGGTGTTGTACACTTTTATGCTGACCGCAACGTATCGTATTGGTGGACAATAGATTGCCAATGGTGGACAATGATCCGCATCCAATATCACCCATGTCAACTACTAGCACTTTGTCATTGTTTGTTATAAGATGTTTCATGGTATATTGTTTCTTTTCCGATCCTTTTACGTACACAACTGATTGGTTATTGAGACATGTACGTAGTTTATCAATCAATACATGGTACGATATATCACCATGATTCCAGTCAATACCGTGACAGTGTTTGGTTAACCAGTAACTTTCTCGAAGTTTTTCTTCAGACAAAAAGTCACGATCAAACGGTGGACGAGCAATGTGGTGAATCAGTAGTGTTCCAGTACACACATCAATAACACTGACTTCTTTTACTATATAATAATTACTGTTGTCTTTGAAACATTGTAAATCCAACACCACAGACGACTGACACAATTGATGTTCTGCCGACATGTTTATTATAACACTGTCAGTGATGTACTGGCTGTAATGCACTAGTTGACTGTGCTTTATACATTTAGCCGGCATAGTCCACCGATACGTTACGATGTCGATCAATCTCAATGACATTGTCCAGTTCTGCATAGACAATAATGTTGACTGATTCGGTCAATGCTTCGCTGAATCCAATCTCGATGCGTAGATTTCCATTGCGTACCAGGTTCCAATGGCTGGACTCGTTAGCGCTCAAGTCAGGTGTTAAGTCAAACGCTAACAGACAATAACCTTTTTCGAAATCTTGTCTGCTGATATCATTACCGCTATTGTCAAAATGTATTCCGGTACCGCTGAACAGTGTGTGATACGATAGCGCATAGGCAACATCCGTATCATTACCAAACACTGGCTGTAATGCTTTCATCGGCACTTGTTCACCATCCAAGTACAGTGCGAAATAATTCATCTTGAAATGTTGGAAATTAAATGGATTTTTCTTGTAATCTCCGTTGAATGCTTGATTAGTAATCATGCCGACAATTACACGTTTTGGTAACTGACCCAAGTACACACTGTCCAATGTTTTGCTCAGTATGCCAGCGGGTAATGTGATTGATTTCACTTCAACACGTGTGATCGGATATTTGGCAGTACCACTCTCGAGTGTTTTACTATGTGCCAACAGTACGCTCGGATTGATTTTACAACGACGAACAAACAGATTTGTCTCTTTGATATGTACTTTATATGTTGTGTTATTGTCCGACATGATGGCAAATGCGTTCCTCGATCTGATCAAACGTAAACGCATCTCTACACCGTTTAACATGAACTTGTTCTGATTGCACAAGTCAATGTGTAGATGACCGATCATGTCTGCATAGTGACTCTTTTCAGTAAATTTTCGTCGTTGTACTAGTCCTTCATTTTCTTCTTTACAATTATCCATGTTATTAGAGTCATCTTTGTAGAATAACACACTTGTCATGTGTGACTTTTTAGCATCATGTCCGTAGTTTAAAAGGTTTTCTAAATACGCACGATAGGCGTAGGTATTGTTTTGCGGTGACACTAGTTTATTATTCAAGTGTAAATCCACTTGGCTAAATAGCGAATGTAACCAGTTATTAACCGGACCAAATTCCTTAATCGCATCGGCAGCTGTAAATTTTGTTCCATCTTCTTTGACAATAGTGGCTTGTACGTGTAATAATGTTTGTGATAAGTCCGTATATTCATCACCATGTCCGGGTATGACAAATTCAATAGGTGAGTCATCCGTCAATGACGATATGGGTTTATATTGCACCCATTTACCACTGTCAATGCTGGTCTGTGTCGGTGGTAGCGAGAATAAGTCTAATTCCGTCTTTGTACATTCGCATGATTTCTGGTGAATAAATGACATGGTGTTTAAGAGAAAATATCAATTTGTCTTCTCGATGAACTAGTTGTCTTCCGCTTTTTCTTATGTTGCACACGCCGCTTTACTTTACGTGTCACTCGTTTACGTAACTTTCGTTTAGTCACTGATGATTTGCGTAGCTTACGTTTCCTCGCTGGAGACGTCCGTGCTCGAAGGAGTTTCGTCAAAGACTGTGGTGTGACACGTGTGATGCGCCTCTTCTTATAGACACCACTGCCGCCACCGCGAAGCACGCGTTCCAGTTTGTCGTCAGCTCGACGTTTAAGTCCACCAGTAAATTGTTTAAGACGTTCATTCGCTGCATTTCGTGGGTTCATAGTACCATCAGCTATATCACTGAGAAACCCAACACCTGAACGTAATGCCTCCTTGCCCACAGCAGTTGCACCTGACTTGATTAATGGCATGACTGAACGAACAAGTCCACCAAGAAAACTTCCAATCCCATGTCCACGTTGATACGGTGCGCCTCTATACACTGATACAATACCACTACTACCGCCAAGTTGTTGATCACGGTAGTATTTGAGGTAGGGATCGTTAAGATTCATTATACTGTTGTAACTGCTGGTACTCTGCGGAGGTGAAGTTTCATGTACGTAGTACCGAACTCGAATGGCAAGTGATGACCTTTGTCGTCCCTTAAATCAATTTCCACACTCTCGAACGAGCTCTTTATGACAGGCATGTAGTGCGGTGAAGTGAAATGCACAACCTTATGAGACCCGTATTTATAGTCAGTGGTGTCAATGTTGACTATTTTTAACAGTGGTGCTACAGTGTCACCCACTAATTGCGGTTCTACAAGGTCACAATAGACATAAATGTCTGCTGGAATGCCAGCTAATAAGTTTGGTGGTCTTGTAGCTTTCCTATGTCTTTTCACATCCACATTATTTACATCATATCCTAACTGTAACGCTAAAGTGGGGCTAAGTTCAAGTTGTGTTAGTGTATCTGTCATTGTAATCAATTCAACCTTTTTTGTATCACTATCATACTCGAACTCAATACTGTTAAGTTTAAGTTTTGTATTCCCGTTAATTGCTGCTAGCAATTCATTAATATCTTTGTAATTGCCAGACTCCACTTTAGCTACAGTCAAATTTGTATTAGTAACTTCATTATCTTCAATTTCAGCAGTTGGTTTTGTGTAAATATATATGTTAGCATCATTACCAACTGTTAAAAACGAGCATGGATAGTGTGCTTCAACTAGTGCTATTTCCCAATCTGCTCCGTCACCACCAGGCAAATGTATTGTTGATGGAAAATGTGTCACATAATGAGTCACTGTATTGTTCGGATAGTAGTCCATCGAACTATTGCTAGGCAGTGTCAAATAAAACTGATTATGTCTAGACAGTGACATGACGGTTAGGTTAGGTTAGGTTATTTGTTTCACTTCAGATGCAGGTATCCAAGAATTAAATTCGTCTCCGTAACCTACCCACTTGACGAGGTAACGCTTACTGCGACCTCTACCCTTAGTGTCAAGTATTTTATCAATTTGGTACAATCGATCCGGTCCTATTGTCACCTTTTGTAGCTCATGTTCATAGAAACGACCGACTAAGGGTTTACCATTCAAGTCCCTTATTATATACAATGGTAGTGGTTGTGATCCATATTCTCGATCAATAACAAAAAATTCTTTACTCCAATTGGTCTCGTAGCCTTTTGCAAATGTACCTTTCTCTTTAGCAATACGCACTGTATCACCCGGTTTGAACTTTGGTTTTTTACGTTTTGGTAATGAGCTGTCTTTGTACATATGACTCCATACTTGGTACACTGTACTTTTGTTTGCTTTCACAACGTCCATCGGACATAAACCATTACCCAAACTTCGGTGTGCACTGTTATTGTAAGCATCAACCAATTCATCCAACACATCGATATAACGAAATGTGTTTTTATATGTTAAATATCGCCACATACGTGATTTCAGTGTGCGATTGACTCGTTCGACAACAGCCGCTTTAACATCGGGGTTTTGTGTAGTGACATATTTCACATGATAATCTCTAAACACACGGTTCACTTTTGAACCTATAAACTCTGTTCCTTTGTCAGTTTGTAAACAACATGGTGGTACAGTGTAAGGACTGTTAAAAATTCGTTCGAATGCTGCTGCCACTTCTTCACCGCTCTTACGTTTTAATGGTTCCACATATAACCGCTTACTAAACACATCAATCACTGTTAGCAAGTAATTGTAGCCATCATTATATGAACTAAGTCCTCGCATATCATTCAGGTCAGCTTGCCATAATTCATTCGGTCCAAACACAACATATCTGTTACGTGGAAATCGTTTTCGAACAGGTTTGTGTAATGTATAGGTGTCTTGGGTGCGTAACCATTCGATAACTTGTCGTTTTGTTTTGTTCTTTTTCTTCTTACTTCGACGTAATGCTCTGACAAGTGGGCTAATACCACCAAACGAGCCTGGGTTTGCAGGATCATAATACACTTTCTCTTCCATCACTGTTCATGACTATAGTGTAAATGACTATCACATACCAAGTACACCTATACTTATACATTTTAATCTATAGTGAATGCATCCCACTGTAAAGGTTTTCCTCTTCGTGCTCCTGTCCTTGACCTTAATCTATGGGCTATTGGCGTTGGGCTCGGTGATGGCGGATAATATAACGAGTGGTGTGGTGTTGAAGGAGTATGCTGTCTTGATGGTGAAGGTGTAACCAAACCTTCTTCCAAATATGGTTCACGACCAATATACTGTCGAGCTTGTGCATTGCTTACGTACTCGGTCGGTACGTTCATATCATTTAATGCATCCAATACTTCATGCCAGCCTGTAGGTACATTTTCCAGTCTTCGCACTCGTACAATTGCATGTAACACATCAATAATGTTCGAACCAGGTATTCTAGTGTTATGAACAATAACCGTACCATCAGGGTCCCATGTGATTATCTGTTTGTTACGTTTTATAAATCTTAACAAGTTGCGTACATCCTTTTGATACGTGGCAGGAAATGTTTGTACAATATCATCCTCATTATCCTCTTCTTGTATCATTGGTAAAGAGATAGGGTTACGTTTTTGTGAGCTAAAATATAAAAATCTCTGCAATACTTGTTGATACTGTTTCCACTTTTCACTATCATCCAATGTTTTGTCTTGTAATATTCGATGCATTTCAACATCCAAACTATTAGTGTTAACCATGGATGAACGAGTAAGTTTTGATTGTGGGACAGTAGCTACAGGCATGGGCTCACTACGCATTCGCTCAATTAGCTCTTGTGGCACAATAAGCATTTTTTTCGAATGTTCCAAGTTGGGACTATCCATTTTTCACTCTAACTAATTGCACTATTAAGAACTGTTTGTAATACAGTACTTAATAACAGTGGTAATAGAAATCCACCACCGTGTTGTACAAGATATTTACGTTTCTTGCCCCAATTCTCACCACGTTTCACTAGACGTCTGAGCACCTTTTTATGTTTACGCAATTGTCGTTTTTGTTTGTCTGTTAACTGGATATTACCACGTAACAAGTTGTATGCGCACTCGCACACTGATCTGATACGACTGACGTCACAAGCCTTCAACAGTGCTTTACGTTCCTTCGGTGTAGCGTGTATCAGTGCCGTTAACAGAGCAGCGTCTTTCTTCACACACTGTGACATTACGACTGAGTGACTGGTCTCTAGTGTACACCTTTTATTTATACTTTTTCGGTTGATAAACATATTGTTGTTTTTCATCAGGTAATATACCCGTACGTATACGCACCTCGTCTGGTGTGGACTGTTTTAAATCCAACAACAAATAACCATGCGGAGTACGTGTAGCATCAGCATACGCTTCTTCAATAAACCTTGTATTTTCCGGATACACTTGTCGGGCTAAATGTTTTATTTGAGCCCGGTCTCTTGGATTTTTAAAAAGCACTATATAATGAGCATTTAGTGAAATGTCTCTTTGCCCTCGTCCTTGGTGGAAAATGTTTTGTGTTATAAAAAATACACTCAAGTTCCTATGGTGAGAGCCCTTAGTAAACAAGTCCACTATTGTATTGGATCCTGAGGTGGCTGATGATTCACGCATCATATCATCAACAATTACCAAAGTGGGTGTACCATCAAAGTCCTCCATATTTGGTAACCCTTCCCTATATTGCACATTACCACTATCACTTACACCAGGATTTAAACCCGGGGAATGATGCCAGTAAATATTATTGAACTTTGTATCACACATAAAATCCAAATACTTAATAAATCTGGCTACAAAATATGATTTCCCCGAGCCAGAAGGTCCGGCCACTATGGCTGAAAATGGATGTTGCCACCTCAAGTCCATTTTGTCAACTGAACAAAACTACACACTTACTATCACTCTTATAAACTTAAAAAAAAAAAAAATAAAAATGGGTATAGGGAGTTGATAAATAAACAAGACGGTTTATTCTGTAAATGTGGCTATACTTATTTACTTGTAAAACTATCAAAATTTATAATTATTTAAGAGTTTCTTCATGTTTCTTGCTTTACAAATTTGATTCTTCTTCTTTTAAACAAACTCCAAAGGAGTAAATTTACTGCCAGGTGCAGCCGTACGTCTCACCAAATGAAGGCGATCCCCGTAGCCTGCGTTGTACTGCTCGATCATGATGTCACTGAGGCCCTCGTTGAAGCGTCGTGGTAGGTACACCCGAAGATAGTAGTCCTCGCCGACTTGTCCTTCCAATGTAGCCATGATGGTCGGTCCGTACGGTGTGTTAACTCGTTCCAGTTGCGCAATCCGGTAGCCACACTCTTCACGGAGATCCGTAATTTTACTATACGGTGCACTCGCTTTGCAAGAATTTAAACACGTCTTCAAGTCCATCTTCATGTCCATCTTCACAGGCGCACACTGTTTAACATTCACGGGAATCATAGACATAATGAGTACGCAACACTTACGGTATCAAGTCAGAACAACAACACGACCACACGGTACGGTGACTGGACAGCGAATGATGTAGGGTGGGGGGGGGGGGTCACAGCGCAGCTAAGTAGTGTCAGACTTTCACCATTAAGCCGGACCTTCCCCAATTAGGCAGGATTTCTAGAACATTCTTAACCGCATTCCATTGTCAGGTGTGCAGCGCCAAACTTTCCCCAATTAGTATAGCTTTCTTGACCGCATTCCACAGTTAGGTGAGCGGCGCCAGACTTTCCCCGATCAGTCAAGCTTTCTAGTACATTCTTGTCCGCATTCCATTGCTCGGAAATACACTCCCTTAGTTTAATTTTGTCTTGTTAACCTCATTTCTGATTTTGTAACTTTCCACATCTCTCAGGTGTTTCAGCCGGTCTTTTACGTTTCACCACCACCTTTTTGTCTCCACTCCTTGATGTTGCACAATCTTGAGTCGGTTTGCGCCATGCTGCTAATGGCATCTTACTTTGTATCAGTCCATTTAATTTAGGTACTCCGGTCTTAGCATCAACCCACTTATTTTGCAATTGTAATAATAATGGGTTTAAAGTGTTGAATAATTCGTCATTATCATTTAAATATATTCCACAATTGTAAGTGGGAGCACCTTTGTTATACAAATGCAACTTGAGCAATACTTTTCCACAATTATCCGGGTTCTGTACTGTATATTGATACTCATTGTCAGTCCACATTATTGTCGGAGAATCATTAGTAGACCTTACGCTCCATCCACTTGCAATGTTACTGCTAATTTCCTTGTTGCTGCTAGTTGAAGTGGTGTCCGTCTGCACACTTGCTTCATTAGTCTTCTTTTTTCTTGTAACACGTTTCTTCTTTTGCGGTGGTTGTTTTTCATCAGTCACTGTAGGCATTTGTAATAAATCCGGAAAATATATCGCATTATCATCACTAACTTGATTCATTTCTTCTATCTCTTTCATCAATAACCTAATTGATTCATCCACTTCACTGATTGTAGTCATGATGTTAAACACGACCGCTCACACTGATTGCACTCACCAAACTGACCTTACAAGCTGATGTCTCGATAGTCATATTCTAACACCACTGCACTCTCATGACTTAAACTTGAACTATAACTCATTGTATCTAAAAACACACATCTTGCATTACACAACACATATTTAAGCATTAACTGCTGACATAAACCTCTTCGCTTATAATTTCTATCTCTGATTTTACAAAAAGTCATATCAATTAATTTACTCGCTATTCCAAAACTTTCCCGCATATTGTCACTACAACACGACATTTTGGTCTAGCCTTCACAGTCAACTAATAGTTGTCCTAAATTCCTACACTCTTACACAACAGTGTAAGACCAACTTTCACATTCCATTAGTGAAAGTAGTGGTCGGACTGGTTTCAGGGGGAGGGGGGGGGGGGGGGGTCACAGAGGTCAATGACCTTTCCTGATGCAGCTGAACAAGCAGCTGTTATATATCTTATTTCTAAGTCATTTTAAGGCTTAGGTGGCCTTTAAAAAGGCCGTTTTTCACTGAGAGGGTGGAGGTGAAAAGATTTTACAGGGTAATAAACTTTTTATTTTTTTCGCCAATAAATTTCTATTTCATGAAGGTAGTACTGTTCTGCTCCCCATGGTTTCCATCGTTCCTCTTCTTCAATGTTATACTCTTCCTTTAAATGTTTCTTATTACATGCCTCTTCTATTTCCCTGAAGTTAGCACCAGGTTGAGACTGATACACAGACCAAGCAACTTCATATCGCTCCATGAGTTTCTGTCTAAAGTAAAACAGGTTGTCAAATATACACGGAACATTGTCTTGAAGTAAAAAGTGACCCTCAAGAAATTCAATCTCATCCGGTGTTAAGTTAAGCGGATTGATCCAATTCCTGTTGCTGATGTAGTTGTTCTGCTGATCCTGTTGCTGTTGCTCCTCTTCCACCTCCATCCTCTCAGCTTCAGCACAAACTCTCGCCAACTCTTCATCATTGATCTCACAGTCCCAGTAGTCACAGTCCATACTTGTCAAATTCCCAACCTAAACTGAAGACGGTACGGTGAAAGCTAGGACAGCCCTGTGCCAACAATAGCCGAGTCATTAACTTTCCATAACGGTCCTGTCAATCAAGATTTAAATTCCAGGTCTCAGCAGGGTGGTAGTCTATGTCGCGACGGGGGGGGGGGGGGGGGATGAAAGGTCAATGACCTCTATGACGTCACCAAAAAGTGAAAGTTAGGTTTTTTTTTTTTTTTTTTTTTTTTTTTTTTTTTTTTTTTTTTTTTTTAGGTTAGCTATTTTTAGAAATCTATTTTTAGCCGGGGGGGGGGGGGGTTTTGAAAGGTCGATGACCTCTATGACGTCACCAAAAAGTGAAAGTTAGGTTTTTTTTTTTTTTTTTTTTTTTTTTTTTTAGGTTAGCTATTTTTAGAAATCTATTTTTAGCCGGGGGGGGGGGGGGGGAGTTCTATTTTTAGACCGACCACTACCACCCTGCTGGGGTTGAACCTACCAATACCCCCTACTTAAAAGTTATGAATATAAAGAAATAAAAAAACTATAAGTCACTTTAACTCCAAGACCGTAAACAATTTACTACAAATACAAAATCCTCAAAGGTTGTTTTAGCATACATATAATGATATTGACAGGTAAAATCGCATACTAGCAAATACATGCTGACGCATAAATTATATTTTTCTGATCATTTTGGTCTTTTATTCTTCTAAACTAGATAGTTTGGATAAAAAAGGAGCATTGTAGCTTTTTTTCCATTGCTTAGATACCCATGTGATACGTTCATCAAATATGGAAAATAGCCTGGCTGGACACATCAATCTCCTTAAAACAATTATTACAAATAAAAGCTATACAACATAAACAAAACAAAAATGGTGCAACCTATCTTACCAAAAACCAGCAATAATCATAAACAAACAGTTTGTAATCAATTAAATAGAGTATTGCAAAGTTATCGAATGATCTCAATCTAAACAGAGTAACTCATCTAATCAAACTCTACGATTGTAAATAAGCAAGCAGGACTTGCTCAACTCGGAAGTTAAATCAATCTAAAAGCATTGCTTTGCTAAGCTTTGTAAACCAAAAATACTGATTTGTTGTTTAACTAACTTTGGCGTAATCTATTACCCATATAAAAAGGGGAATGTAATGTTTACTCACTATCCTAATTTCAATTTTTTCAGCCTTTCATATTCATACATTAGATTGAAATTTTATATAGGATGAATTGTAGACAAATAAGAAAAGATAAGATTTAAAATCGCTCCTTGGAAATTTTGGGGTCTTTGAGGTGACCATTAAATTTAAGTACATTGTGTTACAAAAATTTCTATTATTTAATTATTGTAGTGTAAAAAAACGTTTACAGGTTTTTTTAAGAAATGTTCTTTTTAACACCCATTTTAATTCAAACGTATATTGTATGACTAGGTTATTATTTTAAATGTGCAAATTAAAAAAAAGAATGTAACCTAGTAATGTATTTTTCTGAGTCATACTACCTCCTGTATGACTACACTTCACAGAGAAAAATAATATATATTGATGTGTAAACCTACACATTTTGATTTTTATAGGATAAACAAGTTTTATAGCCAAAAAGCGAACCTATGACAAAGCTAACCTATAAAGAAGATTTAAACTCATACATACTTGTATTATATGCTAAATATAAGTAGTTTTATAAAGTCGGTTGTACTCGGTAATACTACTTAACTACGGCTCAATAAATTTTATAAAATTTAAGGAAAATCCCAAACTAAAAGAATCTGCGTAATATATAAGATATCTTTGTTGACTTTGTCGTGTATTTTATATCTTAGATATATCTGAACAGATTACAACAACCCTTAATATATTCAGCCTTGATAAGCATCTTATTTATAGACATTGGAACTAGAGTACGGATTATCTCTCTTTTCTATATAAAGAGCACCTAACAATGTGTGGCTCCGTGGGTTATTACAACAATAACGCACTCAAGATAATGTACGCTCTAATGAAGTATGGAGGTTATTGTTGCCGATATTAAAGACACTTCATCATTTCCCAGTAAATTACACTACTAAGCTTCCCTTAGCTCACTTTTGAACAGTAAAAAGGTTAATAGAAAATATTATCATTTACAAATACTTTTCTATTTTTTTGTTAGTATTTTTTAATGGTAAAAATGTATACAATAACTGTAAACAGCTTAAGCTTTAAAGAGCATAATCTCTAGTTTAATCCAGACTATAAATAATTAACCCATTGACCAACAATTTTTTATATTTCTCAATTGTTATTTGTAATATGTTTATTTTGTCTGTATTTCGTCTAATATTTTAGTTATGATCTGTCCACATGTATTGACAAATCAATAAAAAATAAAAAACGTGTCCTCCTCCTCTATACAAGGGTAAAAATAAGCAATACAGGTTTCCACTGCAATCCCTATTAAACCTACAATTGCCGTCAACTTCCAGCCAAGCCGGTCACCGTTTATTTTAGGTGGGCCCTCCCACCAACTAAGCCACACAATTGCAAGCCTAATAGGGATTGCTCATGGTGCGGAATTGAACCCGCGCCGCGGTGTGTCCTAAACATTGGCTCGTCAATCAATGATTTAGACCACACGGCCGCGCAGTTCCGTCAGACCAGTGCTCGTTTGAGTCCTTGAAATTGCTAAGGTTAAGTTAGGTATGGGGGGGGGGTTCGGTATTCTGATCTCGGTAATTGATAGGGGAGTGGTGTCAATGACCCTTCGTGGGTCGGTTCTTAGTTTTTCATTTCCAGCCGGGGGGGGGGGGGTTCCTACTGTGACGTCATAGTGTTGTGTAACTATGGAAATCATAAGTTTTACTTAATACTGTTAACACTACGATGTCTCTTTTTTAAGTGCACGATTACTAATTACTTTTCATATAGTTCTTTATTACAACACTAGCTGATCAACACGGTTTCATCCGTGGAAAAACATAAAAACGTCCTCTGTCTTTTTTAGGATTTAATTTGCCATACTTTTTAAGGTTAAGGCCAAGGTTTTAAGGTTAAGGTTTTAAGGCCTTATATGCTTCCCTATAATTTAACATTAAAACTTTGAAGTACCATAGGGCAAAACCCTTTGGGAATTTTGTAAAACCGTTTCTTAGTGTGCATCTAGGACCCAAGGGGAGCACATATGCCAAATTTCAACTCTTTAGATCTTATAGTTTTGGAGATTTGTTGTCCGATAGAAAACCCCTTCTCCGCTATATATATATATATATAGTAACGATCTTAAAACTTTTGATTATTAATTCCATACCTCAACAACCAGCAACAATTTAAACTATGAATCTTTGGTGTCGTAATGTTTTCGTGAAAATGGTTAACGTCTCGTTAAAAGCTGAGTTAATACCAAGGAATGATCAGCTGAAACTAGTCTTATATATTTAATTCGATGCATTTTTTTGTTGTTTTTTATCTTAAATAAAGTTTTTTTTTCATTATGTAGCATTGTAATTAGGCTTGTTCAGCTCAACAATATAACATTTCAAAAAATATATATATGTTCAAACCATATGATATTGTTGTCACGGCTTTGTATGAGGTTAGGGCCAGGATATAGCGCGACTGAGATTAATTTTAAAGTTTTATTTTGTGTTTGAAGGACTTTTTCTTACATTAAAAAATGAGACAGTTTTTATATTTTCACGATAATATGACTTTTATAGTCTTAAATGTTCTTTGTTGCTATTTTTGCTGTAGTTTCTTTTCTTAATATTAAATTTGTTAGCGTAATAATTCTTCGTAGAGAGCCAATTATTATTTGTTGCCAATTATTATTAGTTGTTTATTCGATCTTTTGGTTCAGGTGTATCCGCAAGGGGTAAATTCCTTTTTGGCGAAGTCTCACTCAAAATAAAGTAAACAGCTTTTCTGCTCAGAAGCGCTCATCCACTGATCCGCCCATGTTTCCTGTAATATATTTTGTATACAGGGTTATTTTCCTATTTCAATAGGTTGAGGTACGTTTTATGTACTTTTGAACCTACTCGACAATACAGACACTGTTTACAGACTGAAGAGGTCTTCAATCTTGGACTTGCCTTTTCGTTTTGTAAACTGAGGATAAATTTCTATTACTAACATTGTAACCTACATAATATTTACTAATTGTTCACATTAGCATAGAACAGATTGTAAAGTT
Organism: Flexamia atlantica; assembly: GCA_035578135.1. Classification (NCBI taxonomy): domain Eukaryota; kingdom Metazoa; phylum Arthropoda; class Insecta; order Hemiptera; family Cicadellidae; genus Flexamia; species Flexamia atlantica. Next base: position 11,235,303 of record JAQJVK010000015.1, read on the forward strand.
AAATAAAAAATAAAAAAAAAAAAAAAATTCTTTAAAGGTAAAAAAACTAGTGAAGGATGTGTGAGGGTGGGGGGGGGCTGGCTTGAAGATACCCTTGTTCCCAGCCGTTTAATTGAACCACATTTATTTGTAAAACATGAATACATTTATCAACAACAATTTTACTCACAGTTATCATTATATTTGACTTTCAAATCTTTATTGTACACCATGCAATACAGTAAAGAATAAAGGAATGATGATTTTTAATACACCATAGCTTACTGTTTCACATTGTTGTATTGCCATTTAATAATAATCTAATGTATTGTATTAATTATATCCAAGCCCAGCTTTGTTGTTAAGATCAAGGTCACAGGTAATTTTGACAGTTATGCGTGCTACACTCACACATGACTCTATTTTTATATAAATATAACTAGTTATTGGTTCAACGCTGCAAAACACTTATGGTAACCATAGCAACTTGATAATTTAGCATGTTCTATAAATTCCAGTAGGTTTTCCTTCACACACTTTCTCCAAGTTTCATCATGAGCAAGTGACACTTCCATAACACCATGAGTGTCTCTAGCACGTCAGACGTTCACCCAACGGTTCAATCAGCTCGTCAATCTACTAGTCAGTCCACCGCGGAGACGGTGCAGTCCCTCTACAGGGCTTCACAGATCAAACCGAACTGTGCCAAATGTGAAAAACCGATCACCGACATCGTGGTGGTGGCGCTGGGGCAGACTTGGCACGCTGACCACTTCACCTGCGCCCACTGCAACGACCCCGTGAGGGAAACCACCTTCCGCACGCACAAGGAGCTGCCCTACTGTGAGAGGGACTACCTCAAACTGTACGTCAAGATATGTAAAAATTGCAACGGGAGGATCTCAGGATCGGTTCTGACCGCGCTGAACGACACTTGGCATCAGGAGTGCTTCAGGTGTACCAACTGTGATAGAATTATAGGGCTTAGAGAGTTTACTGAGATAAATTGTTCCCAATACTGTATGGAGTGTGCAAAAATAGTTGACCCAAAAACGAGCAAGGAGGAATGCAAGTTAGAATCCAAGCTACAATCCAAGCTAGAATCCAGGCTAGAATCTAAGTTGGAATCGAAACGAGAATCAAAACGAGAATCCAAGCTAGAGTCCAGGCTAGAATCTAAGCTAAAATCCACGCGAGAATCTAAACGAGAATCCAAGTTAGAAACCAAGGTAGAATCCAAGCTAGAACCCAGGCCAGGATCCATGCGAGAATCAAAACGAGAATCCAAGCTTGAATAAATAAAAGTAAACTGTTATCATTGGTTTCATGTGTCACGATCTTAACTAATGTAGGATTGTAACTGATTACGATTAAATATTAGTTATATATAAGAAATACAATATATATTTATGTGTGAATAACTAACATATTTTCCAAGAAATAAAAATGTGTAAACCATAATGGTTGCTATGAAACAACGAAAAAAATCCTATTTTTAACATAGTGGAGACTATACCAAATTTTCTTAGTCGGCATTGTACTTCGATGTGGGATCTGAGCAATAGTTAGTTAGATAGTGTATTAGTTTCAAAATGATACTTCGCTGTAGATCTAGAACACACATATATTTTGCTGTCAGGTCCTCTTGGTTAATAACACGATGTCGTGTTAACAATGTTAGCTAACCTCACATAAACATTTGGTTTAAAATTACGGATACAACGTAAATTGACATTTTTAAGGAACTATTTTCATGAAATAAACCTGCAAACATAACCGTACAAGAAATAGAACTCATGTTGATACGTTAAGAGAATAATCATTTGATATTTCGTCTTGTGACATATTTATAAGTGTTCATGCAAATAGGTAGTTCATTTATGATATTTTTATTTAATCATTGAGGTATTTTGAAATAGCTTCTAATAACTATTAAAATGTAAATATATAACTATAACGTTAAGCATTCACTTGGAAAATATGGAAATTCCTTACTTATTTAACCATAACAACAAAAATGTGTATCTTAGTTTTTTCTTTAGTATCATGTAGACAAATCTTTATTTGTTCTGTATCATTTAAGTGGGTGTTGCAGTAAGTATATGAAGGGTGCAGATCAAAACAGTTGTTAAACATTAAATAATTAAAGATTATATAGTTCATAATATTTTTTATTTTACTTAAAATATTAATGAAGTATCACCTGAAAGATACACCCCAACCTACACTAACATAACAACAAAATCACGTTCGAAAGTGATAGTAAGCGGAAAAAATAGCAGAACAAGAAATAGTGACGCAGCCATGAATAATGCAGGCATCTGGGGGCACCGATAACATTCCTTCTCTAGTGAACGTAACAAAAGTTTACACTGTCAACTTGTGTTTCACGTGGGAAACGTTGACGAAAACAATACTTCATCCATATACTATGTCTAGGAGGGAGAAAGTAAAAATGTACATTGGTGGCATACCGCTTTTAGCTTGTCAATCGCTACCAGCTGTTCTTCTCTATGTGTATTTAGTGGTTTAGCTATCAGCTGTTTTGGTCATTTAGAACCTTTAAATTGTATGCGTCTAAGTAGGCCTATATCTTGCATGAAGGAATTAAGCAGAGAGGATGACATCATCGCGGACATAAAATTAACAAATTGCTAGTTTACGTTGTATCACTTGATACATCGTGGTAAGACACCAGATTATCAAAATATGCTTTATTGAAATAAATTATTTTTTGAAGTTACCTCAAGCTATATCATGTCCTAAAAATGTGGCAATACTACAGCGTTATTAATTTGAGTTTAGAATGACGCGGCCAAGGATTAAATAAATCTTTAAAAAATTTCAATTCTTTTCGGGGTTTTCGATTCAACAACACCTGAATGTAGATCACAAAGGCCCCCATTGTGTATTTCAACCGGAACATGAATTAAGTTTGAGTGGTAAGTAATGAGTAACAATAGATAAAATAATAAATCTTCTTTAAAAACTGATAATTATCTGAAATTAACAATTAATAATTGATATTCAATTTTAATAGTGATTACACTGGTAAACTTCATGGAAGTGATTGTTTGAAACGATAAAAACCGTCATTACCTAATAATATTTTATTCAGTGCCGACAAAAAATATTACTGTCAAAAACAAAAAAATATTAGCTCCGGGGTTTTGTTACTGCTTTGTCCTATTGAATTACTGCGTCCAATTACCACATAAATATGTAATAGAATAAGTTAGGATGTTAACATTTAATGTAAGGCTTTAATAACATTCATATATTTATATTTCTTATCAATCTTGATTGCTTTTAAAATTTTATGAAAGTTTTAAAGTAAAAAGTTTTAAAAGTTCATATCCCGTAATATACAAAAGATATATATGTTTTAGAGCATAATGTTCAACGAGAAATACATTTTGAGAATATAATGTAAATATCTCTTGACCAAGTTCTAAGGTGGTGTTTGTCACTTTAAAGAGCCATAAAACAAAGCGATTCCCTTCAAATGTTTATTATTATTTTATTTATAATTTTTCCAACGAGAAAACTTGTTGTGTTACGTTGGAGAATATTAAGTGCAACGGATAGAACCAAATAGCTTTTAGATATAAATGCGTAACTTACTTTATTCTTTAAAGTTACTGGACTTGGCCCCTGGTCACTAAAGTTATATTTCTGAACTTATCTAATCATGGAATAGCGCTGGCCATAATTAGGTTAAGTGACCATAGTATACTGCAATTTCTTAAATTCTTTGTTATAGTTCAATACCATTCTTCTTTTGTAACGATTATACATAAGTCGTAAAAATAATTTTGAATAACATGTTTTTCTTATTCTATTATAGACTAATATCCAAATTACATAGATTTGTATTAAGACATCATCATAAATTATAAATTATATTAATGAAAACCCTACACTCTTACTTCAACGTCTACGTTCTAACACAGGAAAATTGAAAAAATGTAATGTTTTCAAGAATCTGAAATGGAAAAAATAAATGAAATACAAATCTTATGATTACAGAAGGGGTGAGACTGTCCCAGTGCCAATTATTCTCGCAATCCCGAGGGTGGTCCCTTAAAATGCCTTTTTTTTACAGTCTTCGCTTTCTGTAACCTGTGTGTATTTCAAAAGAACTTTTTATTACTCTGAAGATGAGGTAACTGGATATCCTACGTAGTTAAAATTTGTTGCAACATATTTTGACAGATAACGTTAACGTCCTACCTCTTTTTGTTCTACAATTTTAAGAAAATGGTTAGTAGGATTTACTATGTAAATTCGATCATTCTTCTAGAGATTAAGAGAGCTTTGATAAGATTTACTGAGTTAAATCGGGAGTTCTTTTTGTAAAATATCACTTATAGTAGATCTGCATACATCTATCACCTTATGGTTCTGCAGAGAAATAAAGGGATTTTTAATTAGCTTTTTAGCATATAGCAAGCTTTTGCTATCATTATAAATTAATTTGCCGTATAAAGAAACTAACCAGTACATATGGTAAGCCTTTTGTTGATTGGTGAAGACTGGGTGTAGTTAAATAGAATGTAGAGGAAAAGTAAAAAAATGCGATAAAAAGGTTTGTTCCAGCAAAATTATTTTTTATAAATAGAGACATTTTTAAAAGTATATTTATGAAGTTTTCTTAGTTACTTATATTTCTAGGAGTTTAAATGAATTTAAACCATCTGTAAGGCTAAGAAAAAAAAGAAAACAGTTGCGATACAAAAAATGGAAACATTGAACAATCATTTATGAATAGGACAAGAACGATTAAAATTTATTTCTTATAAACATTAAATACCATACGTTTATTCTTATTGACTTTAGAGACTTTGGAAAGAACCTTGCACATAAATAGTGTTGTATGACGATGTAAGGTTGTATTACGTCATAAATCTACTTGTGCATGCGATTCCATGTATTCTGCTCCAACACGATTGTGTATTTATATATTTACATTCCAGCCAGAGCTATTGGTTTTACTGCAACATCAATACAGCTATTAAGCCTTTATCTGCTTAAACATTGCCAAAATAAGAAGCTCTCTACTAAGCATTTTCTTTCTTCTTAAAAAATAAATATAAAAATACAGTGTAACCCTAAATTAATAAAAAGAAAATTGCATAAGACATTTGTTAAATAATGTGTAAATGAAAACAGTAATATTTATTATTTTATCGAGATTCTGCGCAATGGATCTGAAAGCCGGATTCCCACTTCATTTTTTTGAACTAACTAACCTACAAACTATTAATAAACTTGATAATAAGTCATAATTTAAGTTTTTGTAAACAGCATATTTATCTGCAGTCTAACAATTCTTAGATATCAATGCTCTTTTCTAGGTTAATTTGTCTTCTAAATTGATTGGGAAACTTATTAGTGTATTTATAATCCTAAGGCTTGATTTTTAGTTTCTTAGCACATAAAGAGCTTTGAATTAATAATTTGGTTAAATGTTAACATCATATGAGATCTTATTTAATATTGGTATTTGTAGTATTAGAGATGTTATTAGTATTAATCAGTTTAATTTTTATTTATTAATTTATTTAAATTAATTTATTTATTAATTAATTTAATTATTAATTAATTAATAATAATTAATTAATAGTATTAGTAATTAATATTAATTAATATTAATCTTTAAAATATAAAAGAATATAAAATTACTTCTTTTATAACATAATTAGAATGATTCCTAGCGTGTTTATTTTGCAGCTATAGTGTTTAATACATTGTAAGAATCAAAAATATAATTGAATAATATGTGGATTTGTATTTTCTATTGATATAATACTAAGCGATAGTAAAATATTATTATTATTTTTGTATTATAACTTTGACTTTGCATAAAACAAAAATCTAAAGGTTTGTTTAATTTTTAGTACATGACCATGAAATTACACTAAACATTTTGTTTTATCCACCGTAAGTAATGAAATAAAAACGTTTACAAGCCCACATGCAGAATATGGAATGTTGATGATTTGAAATATTGGTCTTGGTATCATACGAAATGAGAAACGTTATTAATTTTACAACGTTTCTTATTTCGTAAAATTCGGGATAAAAACGTATTAGAACTACAAACATATAATAGCATTGTTATGGTACAAATATTGGTAAGACGAAAAGGCTTTTCAAACTTCATTGACAAACAGAGAGAAAATATTTATCAATATAATGATAACTGACCACATTGGGTTTTATCTAAAAGACACAATATATAAAATATAACATTTTACTTATATATTCTTAATTTCAAAATCTCCAGTAGATTACATCCTTATACAATTTGCCTCTCGCCTTCCCTCCTGTAGTTATTATATCAAAACAATTTTTTTATTGTAATGTTTATTTTTAACTTCAAAAAATTAGAATTAATGTTGTAAATAATACAAGCAAACAAATATCTTCTACGTTTTGGGAATGAATACGTCTTAGTCTTTATCCATGCAATGCATTTTCTTAAATTATGTGTTAATGATTTTTTATGAATTAAAAAATACACTTCATCCCTATCACTCATATTAAAAGTGGTCCTTGTAAATCTAAAATTTCAAAAAATAAATACATTTTTGCGCTAAGTAATAAGTCTACTGATAAGAAATACTGAGCTGCTAAAAAACAAGCCTGAAGAGGAACCATTATTCCATTTGACTGAAATATAGAATTTTATATTAATATAAAGTTTAGTGCTGTTCATTTGGAATTAATCCAACATTGCCGCAAAAAATATGTTTCAATGTGAATTTTTGATAACAATCAAAATTGCTGTATATTTCATGAACATAAAAAATTGTGACTTGAATTCTTAAATAAACAACTTTAGTAAATATCCCAACTTCAATATTCAGTGCAACAAATTAGTCATAAAATAAAATAAAGATTGTGTTAAATTTTTTAATAAACCGAGTAACAGCAATTTATTCATTACTTTGACATATGGAGTTTTTATCAGACTGCAAAGCTTTATAAGGAAGACAAAACAGCAAGTTGACCAGTCAATTGTTCGTTTTATTTTAATATATTCTAACGATGAAACAACCCTTAAACTTTCACAAGTCTTCCTGGAAGTTTAATTCTCTGACATTTCGCACGTGTTCTGTTAGTTGAAACATTACAGGAGTTAATCAGCTTTTATGTCACTAATTAAGTTCGCCCGCTGTGACAGTTCATTAAACGAACGAGGAAGGGATTTTCCTTTCTAGCTCAATGTGTTTAACGAAGAGTATAATTCTTAAATCATAGCTGATGTTATGGGTTACAATGTTCTGAGATTATTCTGCAACAACAACCAAATTTGGTTATTAAAATTTTTTATTTATTGTAAACTTCTTAAGCTTTTCAGAATCATATCAATAAATTGAGAATTTTATTTTTAAAATAACCTCAACTAAGGATTCTTTCTCCAGCATTATGGTTTGTTTTACAAACACAAACACTAAAGGAATTATAAAGGCATAGATGAAAATAAGTTCCATTTTACAACAAATATCGGACATTGCAATCTCAATTTACGTTTACAATATGGCAAGTAATAATTGAAGGAAGTTTATAAGGCGATAAAACCTCCCTTTAAACGAGTCATTAAAACATTTATAATATATTCTGGCTAACTTGATGACTTCATATAATGTTTAAGGAAGCGTAAAACACTAACTTGAAGGTAATTTTTTATTTACTAGACAGCTATATGTTATTTTTTTTAGGAAGAAGAGTACCCTTTTTATTTTGTGTTTGTTGTATTTTGGTCTTGAACTTTGATAAAAAAGAGTCATGATTATGTTTTCTTTTGATGATTTGACCAGACCTAAAAACCTACTCCATATTATCCTTATTATCCACCATCGTAAAGGAAACAGTTTTAAATATGTAACATATTCAAGCATTCAATAAATACGCAACCCATGTTTAAGTGATTGAAATTGAACACATTTTAGACGTTTGATTGCTTGTATGTATCTTGAGTTGACTAAGATTGAAGGTAAATTCAAAGGTCGATTCTACTTATCAAAAGTACACAGACTGATTTTATTAGAAATTTGTTTGGATTTTTTTTAAGAATGTAATGTTCGCATGTACTACACAAGTTAATGTTTGAACATGAAGTAGCGTGAAGTTTACCATCACCATAATGAACCACTTAACGATAAAACAAAAATGGGTAAATTGGGTAATATAAACTACGTACATTATGTAGAAAGTAAAAATACAAAAAATCCCCGTGAATGCTTGTTATAATGGTCTTAATCTGATGATGATCTCATGCCAAAACCCTTTCGCCAAACAAAGTCAACTACAAATGATCGCTTTGATTCCAAGCGAAGCAGGAAAACAAAGAGATTCTGAAGCATTCAGTATCAAAATGTCTGCACACGAGAACTGAAAGACAGTACTAAATCCATAACATAAAACAGAATTTTCGCCACAAATGTTTTCTTAGTACTTGTATGCAACTCTCCAGTTATAACCGAACTTTAAAAATAAAGCGAACATTTGACGAATTCAGTTTTTGCAATTGAAACTAGTTTTTACTTTTAGATTAGGACTCTCAACACTTAGGGGCTCTCTCTTGTGAGATTCTCAAAGCATATCTCAAATGGGATGTATAAACATCTGATTACAATATTCCAATAATGAACCTTTCACCGTTACCTTTTGTATGTTTCAGATCAAATTTGAGTTCAAAACCTATTGAAAATAAGGTAAATAATTTTAAGTGTAATATTGTCAGTATCACAATTTCAAACCATAAAACTTTTGCTATCGCTTCATTATTAGAAAAAAATGCAGTTCATATTTACAAGGTATAGTTTTAGTCCTACTTTACTTGCCAGTAATTATTACTTAAGAATACGAAAGTATGAATTGAAAATTCTAAATATCTTTACATTTTTATTATTAACTGAAAGGGTAGAATTATTTAATTGTTCTTAAAACCGTTCAAAACTATATTTAACTTGTTTTGTAATCGCATATTTCAGTAATTATTATTAACTCTTCCAAGTAAGCGCTATCTAAATTGACTACGTATACGACTAAAATTAATCTACTATAAAACCCTCATAAGTTAACCAAAAATGCTTGTAAAACGATGTTCTTAATCTGCTGCTTCAAGTTTATATGGCATGATAGGGCATTCACCTGTGAAATTAAGCATTGCTCCTACGTTTATAGAATATAAGATAATAAAAACCTGCACAGTTGGTTTTTGTTTTTTGATATAAAACCAATAAAAGTACAAAGTAATCAGATGCAATAACGATCTTAAATTCAATCAACAATTTTAAAGCTTTCACGAGATTCACGTTTCTCACGTGTAATTTAATGAGCTTCCAATATAACAGAACTAGGCAATACTAACATGAAAAGGAATTGGTTATGAGAAACGCAATCAGTTGAAATCAAACGAGGAATTAATCATGTTTCAAAATTACGCATCCGGATTACAGGGGTCTGTTTACTTTCATTGATAAAGAGCAGTGAGAGATTCGTGTGTCAAAACCCATTACAAATGTTGATCCTCTCTTGTTTTATTTTTCTTTTTCCCAAGAGATTTATTTACTCTGATGATGAAAGTGAACATGGATTTTTGTTTAGTTTGATCGTTAAAACACAATCACTGTCTAGTATTTGTATATTTTTTTCTTCCCAAAATAGCAATAACTCAAATAAAAAGATATATAGGTAGTCCTTTTATTTGGTGAGCATATTTATGACTTAGAATATTGGAGTGACTGGCACAGATTTGCAATGAGACGATATATTTTGACGATCAGATAATGCAAACGAATAATTACTTCAATATTCAATTTGCAATACCCGAGGAAGTTAGAGGAGGATTCCAAGCAGAAATGAGGAGAAACCTTGCCATCTATGGTCTTGGTATTGATGCCAAGCTACTGAAGATTATGACAGGGATTTGAGAACTACAGTGAAGATGTCCATGGCCCTCATCGCACCGCCACCCGTCAAGTACACCGGCCCTGGGAAAGCTTGATTGTTTTGTTTTTGTTTTTTTATTTAAAAGAGGGTGGCGGCCTCTTTTTTCCTTGCATTTGCCCCCCCACATGGGCCTCAGGCCTGTGCGTGGAAGTTATCAAGCAAACCCAAGGAGTGAGCCGGTACAGTACCAGGATGAACAGTACTGTTAAAAAGTATGCGGCATCATCGGGACTCGATCCTGCGACGCTGCCGCCACAGAACCGGGGCCGAGTGCGCTACCAACTGCGCCACCGACTCACTAACGATGCACATCTGATCCGATGGAACTGTGTCAAGTGTGGATTCTCTATGTTTATCGGATTGAATTCAAAAGTCTCATCTAGTGAGGTAATGGTGGGCTATCAGTAGACCTTAGAATAACGCTCAGCCTCTCAGCTCAGAGGAATATATGGGTTGTATTAAAAGCCGGTTATAACATATCCCAACCGAAAACTCAATCCATATTTTAACATTGCGATAAAATTATTCTCAAACTAGCAGTTGCCCGTGGCTTCGCTCACGACATATCCGCTTGAAACAGCGGATCATGCCACTGCTCTTAGAACTGTCACAATTAGTACCCACAGCTTCTTACATTTCTGTGTTTGAATGTTTACATTCTTATAAAATGTAAACATTGAAACTCATGACGGTCACGGGGCGTAGCCCGGGGGGATTTTAAGGAAGTGAATAGGCCCATGTGTTTCCCATGTTCAAGATCTTCCTCTGTGTGAAATTTCAACACAGTCGGTTCAGTATTTTTCGCGTTCACTTGCCCCATATATACATACATACGTACATACATACATACAGAAACCACCTCTTCTTTATAATAGTATATATAAGTTTTAATTCTTCATATACGACATGATAAAGTATATAATATACCTAAAAATACATATAAACTGTTGCTGTTTCCCTCGGATTCTCTATAATTACATTATGCAATATTTTATGAATTCAAAAGAGAGTACGAATTCAAAGCTCTAATCTGACACAGTGACGGCGCAGGGGTGTCTAGTATCTAGATTCGTTAGGCTGATGGACGAGTCTCCTGAGGCACGGGTAGAGGAGTGTCAGCTTCGCGTGGTTTGCAAAACCACTGGGTGTTTGTTAAGCCAGTTATCAAGTGTGGATTTCAAACAAAACTTACATTTAGGGACTTTAAAGCGTTTAATTAAAACATTTCACAAGTTGAATTCACAAGATGTTCAGAAGACATTTGTAAGATGTAAAATGTATTGAAGCGGCTGAACATGGATATTAGTTTTAAAGCGATCGTGTTTGAACGATTTATTTTATTGAGTTGAAATTAGTTTAGATACAAACATCTCACGATTTATTATTGAATCAAACCTGTACCTTCACTAATTTTTTTATATCTCACATTTGTAATGTATTCCTTTATACTCGCGGCGAACGTTTGTTACTTTCGAGGAAGAACAAAATGGAGAAATATAATTTAATCAAAATTTATGATTATTACAATAAATTGGAGTTCCTACTCTAAAAAGGAAGTAAATTATTGAGAGGTGATTTTTTTTTTTTGGAAGTAAGTAGTACTTATTATTAGAATGTAGTTTAAGGTAAAACTTACATGTACAGTTATTCCTACTTTAGATGAGTATAAACTAAAAATAAGTTATCACTCCTAACCAAAATAGCTTATAAGTTAACTTCACAACCACTTTATGGATTTTTTAAATGTTACTATTTTTTTACTTTTTTTGAAAATATAAGATTTTGTGAGAATAGAATAAACTAGTGGCTTAAAGGGGCTAAGAGCCCCTGAGGGAAAATTCAAACAATCCCTATTTACTATAGTAAAAAATGCCTTCAAAGCAAACTGAATCTACCTTTTATTGATATCTAGCCAACCACATCGTTTTCAATCATGAAACAGCATCACATGTTTTATATAAACGAAACAGATGTTTTTTGAATACTTTTCAAATGGCAGATATTTTATGTTATTTTTCGTTTATTGGTGAATTTCAAGCAATTGCATTATTTTTCCTGCCATCACGGAATAGAGACCTTTAATTTGAGCTCTCTCCTATCTTTCTACTACTTGCCAGACGCCTACAATTTTGACGCAAAGAATTGTCTTGCTAAATTAAATATGATGATGATGATTTGTTTTACCAAACATAAATTTTCTTGATGCGGCTAATTACTGACACGTTCCTCCTGGATTAAAGTTTAAGGTAAGATCAGATAGTTAACTGTTTTTTAAATCAATATAATTTAAATTTAATTAAGATCCTTGTAATGGCCACTTATGAAAATATTTTGAACCTTCTAATAATATCTTACATAAAAGCAAGGAAAAGGCATTTCTTCGACTTGACATCAGAAACGACCCATAAAACATTCCTGGAATACTTCCGGTTCTTTCAAACTTTCCTCTTTACGTGGTGTTGAACTCTTATGAAATATTAAAGAATGCCTTTAAACTAGTTACCTTGTGCATTCTTGCTTAATTACTTGTTTGCTCTGATAGAAAAATGTATATTCCAAATAATCTTTCGCAGGACATAACAGACTGATGGATTTTTTAAACTTTAAGTTTTAAATTGAATCGTTATGTTGAAGTTAAAAATACCCATAGAATATTTTTACTTCCTATTCTACAATTTAAGAGAAATTGAATTAAAAAAGTAGATGTACAATTAATACTACTTGCCTGGTTACACAATTAAACCGATAACATGTCATAATTTTTAATAAAGTAAAACTATTTTCTTTGTATTAGTTAATATTTCTAGAACTCTAACTAGAATACATTATTAAATTGTACCTGCGGCTGTGTCCATTTGGAAATAAAAATATCTTGCTTAGGTTTTTATTCGTGTCCAAATACATAACATGCTCTATATACCTAAACTCTTAATTTGAGTTTTCTGGTGTACCATATAACACGTAACATTTGAAAGATAATGTTTACTAATAGTCAGGCCACTAAAGACTTTTTCTAATATTATAGTCAGCTAATTCTATAATTAATTACAATTCATGATTTCCACACCAAGGTGTAAAAAGAAAATACATAACCCTACCTTTACTTTCTCCCATTCAGCCTTAGGACATAGGTCGTTAGGCTGGGTAATGGCCCGACCTTAAAAAGCGTCGTTGTTGCTTTCTTCCTTCCTTTCTTTTCGACACGTTTCTCCTGAGTTCCTTTGGATTTAACTCTAAGGCCCCCGCATTTTAACCCAATATTTATAAAGAGAAAATAATATTAGTAAACAATTCAGTACGTCAATCACTGTGTAAAACTATTATTGATGAATTACAATAAAAAAGTATATGGATATTTAAATGTAATTGTGTAAGCAGGATAGGTAATATTGTTTTTTTAATTTTTAAAGTAAAAATATTATTCCTCTCCAGAACTGCATTTGTAGTTCTACTAAAGTGTTACTAAAATATTAAAATATGTTTCAAGACCGACTTTTTTTAAAACTACCTTGCGTATTACTCATACGGCTATGTTTAACGATGATTTAGCAGGTATGCGAATTCCCCCATTCAAGTTCTGAAACAAAATAGCAAATTTAACTATAGTTTTTTTTTATTAGTTTAACTTTAAGAGCTAACCTGAAAGTTCTCAGGGTTTCCCAATAAATTCAGCAAATTCTTTCAGGGTGGGTTTGTAACCCTGTGCTTAAGCTATTATTAATCGTAAGGAATTATTTCAAAATATTTCGACTGATTCTACATTTTACTGTCTAATAGTTGATCGTTTTTTTAAAGGTCTTAGGTTTTATTATGACATTTAATATGACATGCTATTATGGCATTGTTGGTTAGGTTCAAACCGACATTTATTTGATGACGAATTGTACGAGTGTATAGTGGACTAGAGCTTTTTTCTTGTACGAAACGTGCATTCTCTATAATAAAGCTTATTTTAGTAAACAGACAAATACTACAAAAGTAGTCGTATGAAATGTCCATGAAATGATGAAATGTAACTTTCTTATGACATATTACTCCCCTTGAAATTAATTCCTTATACTCATATTATACGTACATTTATATTTATATTAGTCAGTAGACTCTTTTCAGAAATAGTTTGGTAAAGGTCACTTGCACTGTTATTGTTGAGTTGTAAAAACCAATTTCTATATGAGTTTACACACCCATTAAAATAAAGTTAATCATATAAGTCTAGTAGCCATCACATTGCGACTTCTTGTATTTATTTCTCAGGAAAATCAAAAGGCCTAACCGAATTTCTGGCCGAGGTTTGTGAACCGCTGATCAGAATGGTTCTTGTGAACCATGAAGATGTATAAACGAGTTTCAAATCCAACTTCAGTACACCGCGTTGCCCGCTATAGCCCACTCTACAAGCTTTTTGAGACGTTTTCTAATACGTTAAAAGTCATCGTTAATTTATTTTAGGAATCTCACATGGATGAAAGACGGGAAATTGATTAAAACGAACTAATTACTAGTCTCATTACCGACCAAAGAGAGGAAACGGATCAAACAGAATGCAAAATCAAAGAGAGGTAATCAGATCAGATTCATTTTGAACACCGTTCTCTCATATGGATTCATTTTTTTCTTTCATCGATGTTTTCGACTGGAAGTCTTTGGAAATTAATTATGTTGCATCGTATGCATATGCAAATGTAACCAGAAAACATTAAAAACAATTATATAGCATTGATATCTTGAATACGTTTATTTTTTATTCTACTTCCTTAATGGCTCAGAAAAATCACAACTCTTGAGAGTATTTTAATAATGTGGTGTAATTGGTACATAATGACTATTTTACTTAAGTTTTCTATGATGTATTTTTATAGTTTAAGCTGATAATATTTATATGTGCCTGACAGCTATTTTGATAATTAGATATATTTTGTAAAACTGAAACAAACTCTAGTAAGTACAATTTTGGGTGATTTATTTTTTATGATATTATATAGGGTGTTTTTTTTTAACTCACCCTATTTTTAAGATTGAATAATGCACATATAAATATGAAATGAATTTGTTTTATGGATCTTTACATTTTATAAAACCTAATATTTAAGTTTGATCACATTTAGTTTACATTATGTGCTCAAACAATCCATCACTGGCATTTGTATACAGTTATGCTCTCTCCATCAAAGTCCCAAACACGTGTTGCTAGATACCTCTTTGAATTTCTTGCACTGCATTTGTTATGTTTGTTTTGAGGTGCTGAATATCCCGTAAATTGTTTTTGTAGGCCTTGCTTTTTATGTATCTCGAAAGAAAATAATACAGTGGGGTCAAATCTGGGGATATTGGGGGGAAATAATCCTTCACTGATAAAAACATTTTCCAATGACAAATTCATTACTTGAGCCTAAAGTAATACTGCTTTTCAAACTATAAGAAGTGAGATTCGTTGCAGCTGTTCCTTTCTTTTTCAGCAAAAAATCTGCATCGTAGGCAATGACTAGCTGATCAACACGGTTTCACCCGTTGAAAAACAGAAAAAACTTCCTTGTATTCATGATTTAATATTTAGGTTGCCACGACAACTTCATAAGCTTCCCTACAGGGTCGACATCATATAAAATTCGCTTTTTAGAAGCTTGCAGTTTAATTTCAAAAAGACTTACGCTAGTTTTGATTCGCCTTAAACCTTCTCATATGTACATACAATACAAAAAATAAGTTTCAGCCACACCAGTACTCTGGTTTTTGCGTGAAAAGCGGTCTAATATGTGATGTTAAACGTTACCAACAGAGTGACAGATATAAGGCTCGATTCGGATTCTCTGACCTTTAAAACGCAAAAATAACCAATAATTTCATAATTCTAAGCAATGTACAGACAAAACTCTAATTTTATGTATATAGATTAACGAGACATTGTAAGGGAAATAAAAAATGTATTCTTGGAACGATTTATGTTTTTTACACTTTATTTTACAAATGATTTAGATAGGGTATGTATTATTAGATTGTTATGTTTGTGTAAAGTATGTAATGACATAAACACGATCTGACCTGTTTTGGAGCCTTAGATCATAGAATTCCTAAGTCTGATAGGCAAAGGTCCGATATAAAAATGTAATAACAAAGTAGCATCTTACAGCACGTGCCAACATTCTATCAGAGGATGACTTCAAAGTTAAATCGACAGTGGGCGGAAATGAGCTGAGATTGCGGTCACTTCCGGGTTATGATGATTTTCAGCCTTTTGAAACCCCTGTATAATATTGTGTAACAATACTGGCTAGAGTGTAGTTTATACGCCCGGTATATAAAAAAATTTGTAAAATCAACATTATAAAAGTAATTGAAAAAAGTTCATGATATAAAGCAAACTGAAATTGCTATATTTCGTAAATAGAAAAATATCCTTATGATATGATGACCGCCCAGAAAAATCAATGTAAGAGCTTATCATTTTACTACCTGGTTGTGTACTTGTATTCAAATTTATGCACGTCATCTAATCATCTCCCAAGTTATAATAGCACCCCCCTTAGTTATCATTTTGAAATTAATTGTTGATAGTGGTGATTTTATAACTAAATTTCTATTTTTCTATTTACTATAACTGATCAGTACAAAATAAAACAAGTAAAAACAACCCCCCTCAAAATACCATTACAGTTTTCCAAACTTCACTGTGTATTTCGATGTGAGTACAAGATTCGTTAAAAAAAACAACGAATATACGAGAAAATTACTTATTACTTAGACGATTTTGAAAGTGATAATAAAATTTAATATGGATGTTCACCTAGTTTAGACTAAGTATAAACTCAGCAGTATGAGTTAAAATTATTTCAAAATACCTCCCAAAAGTAACTTTAGTTCTTAAAACATCTAAATATAATTGTTGAATAGTTAGTGTAGACCTAGACGGGAGTAAGGCATGCTCTCGAGGGACGACGGTATACGGACCCTTGTCATAATCAGGAAAACGTGTTGAAATAAAAAGGGGAGTTGCACGAGTACGGGGCAAGCCTCTCACTTGAGCACGTTTCGTTTTCCACTTTGTCAAATACGTGATAAAGATGAAACGGCTAATATTAAAATACCTCCAATGCAGCAGATTTGAATGCTCAGCGAATTTCAAATAAAAATAACATATTTCAATTCAACATAGCGAGATTCGACATGTTTTTGTAATCTCCATAAAAATAACATGGGGAATGAGTATGCAGGTCTCTTGTAACAGGTATGTTAAAACTGGTTGTTTTTATTTCAATATTTAATAGATCTTTACTAGATATGTAGATATGTAGACCAAGATATTAAGATATGTTAAGAAATAAGGAAGATATAAAAAATTTTTATTTCCCATAGGGATAACATTGGGAATGAGTGTGTAGGTTTGCTGCCACGAAAATGGAAGTATCGGGGATTTTAGACTATTAAACATTGTTTCTCATCTAGTTGAAGCCACAAACCAAGTGTTGTTAAGATGTGTTGAGAAATAAGAGATATATAAAATTTTACTTATTCCCCTTAAGGGTAACATTGGGTCAACGTACTGTGTTTACCACTTTCAATATCTCGATAATCAATAGAAATAGAGCATGCAATGATTTAAGATACTAAATTGTATGTTTTTTTTAGTTGATTTAAATGGTGCCAAAAAAATTAGATAATTTATGTTTGTGCGAGTTAAAAACTCAAAAACCCATTTTTGGAGGGGTTTGTTCGACCGTCGTATTTCATTCTCATTTTGACCTGTCTGATTTTTCACCGTTAGAAATGAATCAGCCAATATATCACGCCGTAAGGATTCGAAGCAAAATAATTATGGAAAGGAATGTTATGAATAGGTTTTCTACTATTACCATTGTTTATAGGATCAAAAATACCTGCAAACCTATCTAAACGCTCTGCTAAGTATTACGGTAAAAATAAAGTTCCACTAGCACAAGGTTAATGGAAACACAAAATGTGCGATGAACAGTCTAGGAAAACAAAGAATGTTTTTGATCAAACTCCAAAGTTTTAACTGGAAAACTTAATTCTCCGGGACAAGATTTTAATCAACAGTGCAATTTGTTTTTTTTTAATCTGTTCAACTTTTTAAATTTAGCTTCACTATGCCCATCGTTATCAAATAATACATCTCGAAGAACTATAATTATCATGAATGTATTTATATACTCATAAAAAAAACAAAGATAGTTCAGTGGTCAAAAAGTTGACAACACAAACATTGAAGTATGCCTATGTAAGTTATATGTAAGACTGTTTAACACACACCAATGTGTATGTATACAATGCATTGTATACAGTATTCATTTTTAAATATTAACTTTTGAATTGAAAACGCAAAATAGCGAATTGGTGGCTTATAACTTGCAGTATAAGGTGTCAAAATCATTTAAATTGAACGGTATCAGTTCTCAATTATTGACTAATTTGTCTGACCTTCCATTAGTTTAAGATTTCGTTAATTTGTAATTTTCGCGGTTTTGATTGAAATTTTAATTTATCTTTGCTAGAAAAATACATTTTAATGTATTAATCTATTTTAATTTTAATCTATACTCCCCTTCCACTTTTCCTTTTTATAACTTTTTCCTTCCTTTCCTCCAACCTTCTTCCATTTTCCTTTCACTTCCGTTTCAATCCCCTCCCATAAAGTCTCTCCCAATCCTTTTTTCTTCTGTCTCCTTCCTACCCTTTAATCCTCCCACCTGTAATAAAAATATATGTTTTTTAGTAAGCAGCTGGAAATCTTAAGACACTGAAATGATTCGGGTTTACAAGGTACGTAACACTCTGTTTTACCAAAAATATTTTGTTTAGCTTATCAGCTAAAAAGTCATCATATTGTAACATATTAACTAAACTTTCCAGTACATTTAATCTGAATCGTTGATTTAAAACTAAATATAATCATTATAATTTTAATACATAAAACTTTGAAAAAATTTTAAAATTTTTCCCTAATGGAAATTTTATCATCAATGATGTGTTGAAAAAATGAATCCAATTAAATAACAAGATGATGATAATTTATTATCTTATCTAAACTAACTACTACGTTACAAATGTTTTTGTGATTCGTCTGACAAACCTCTATGTCATATTTTACGTTTCAATCTGGTTTTGTTGTCCACCTGCATTTCGTAAACTGAGTTTGATTAATGACTCCAGTTTGTCAGAAGTGACACATCGGCTGGGGCCTTTCATTACAAACGTTTCCATTCAAAATTTGGTTTTACTTTAGCACAGATATGAATAAAATTCTACTTTTTGTTTGATTTGTGATTAACCTTAACATTGCAAACGCTATTTGAGATCAAGATATAAATTCCCATAATATTCTTCGTGACTAAATTCGTTATGAGAAAAACTCATAATTTAGTTTATAATAACTGCTAGTTATAAATGAAAGTAATAAAAAATACTAACGCCCCCACAAATATATTCGTTCCAACTTTGTTTTATCTGATAGAGTAATTGATTAAACGTACATATTTAATCAAGAGCTGAGTTAATTAAAAACAAGCTTAATCAAATTTTACTCCCTACGATGTATATTAATATAATGAAATCATAATCAGCTTCGTATATTTTAACTTGCTTGTTCTGTTATCAGGAGTAAGTAGCTTAGTAATAGTCTATGATTTTTCGTTAAACCTCTGCAAAAATGGCATATCACATATGATGCGGGGCCAAAGAGGCTCTTTTTCACTTCTTGGAAAAAGAATCAGCTGTAGTCGAGAACGTCAGCTGTTTGATTTTTACTGTAGTAAAATCAAGGTATGTAGAGAGGAAGAGAACAATAATATAAGGTTAGCTTTGAGACCTGTGGAGCCAAAGCTTGTGACGTCAATTCCGGACGTTAATGCTTATTGGGTCAAACATAGTCTCAATCGGGAAGTCAGTAATGTTTTCCATATGAGTAGTCAAAATAAAAATCTATATAGCAAAACTCGCTCAATTCACCAATCGATAGTAAAATGTTATCGATACATCAATTTTGGTTACTGTGTCAGTCTAAACTAAACATGAATGAAACGCACAATCAGCTGATCGATTTAAATAGCAAAAACAAGATGAAAGCCTCTTTGGAATAAATCAGTCAAAGGTAAACAAGCCGTGGCATTTAGTTTTTTTAAGTGGTTAGTGGAATTCATTGAGCGGTATAACGAATATTATAGTTCATCACACGAGACTGAAGTTGCTTTTCGTCACGCGGTCATTTTTCGACCTCGGCTCAAGGGCCTCGGCCGAAGAACTTGACCTCGTAAGAAAAGAATCACTTTAGTCCCTAGTAATGAAATACAATATTAACATGCGGTATTAGTCTATTAGCTTTCCATTGTATGAGATGTTTAAAATTTGAAGAATTTAATGTTAGTCGAAAATATTATTTTTTAAGTTACTACTAATAGCTGAGCCATTTACTAATTTAAATCATAGTGCCCCTTAATCTTATAGGATTTAAGCAATAGGCTTTAAAATGTAGCTTTAAATAATTAATATTCTATATAAAATCAAGAATCAAGAATCAAATATTTATTCCAATAAGGCACATAGAATGCATTTGGTGTGTCAAAGGTTCTTATGTTAGGGATAACATGCGTTATAGCTGCAAATATAGGCACTGAAATAAGAAAAAATAACATCGATTACAAGAATAGAGAAACAAACACTACTAAATATAACATAGGTCTATACAAATTAGGCCTAAGTGTGACAGGAATCGGTAGTTCAAAAAATTCACTTATATGATAAAACGGATTTTTAACAAGCCACTGAAATATTTTGGATTTAAAAACTTGAAATGGAAGGACAAGCACATCATGGGGAAGTTTATTCAGGCATTTCAAACCTACTAAATTGTAACTTTGTTTGGTTTTACTTAGCCTTCAAAGGGATGGAGGTGTTTATTCACCATACATTTAGCTTGATGAATTGGTAGTTATTTTAAAACTCTTTTTTAGTCAACATGATCCTCATCAGGGCTTATGTTAGCAGGAATAGAACTAATAGCCTACAAATCCGAAGTCTAAAGATATTTTTAAAAACTCAACTAAGTAATCCAACATATTTTAGAAGATTTCGCTGTTCCGTTTTCTGTCAGACTAGTTTTTATAATGCACTTATTTTGATTTAGACATAAAATAGGTGGTTAAAATACGAGTTGAAGTTCAAATAAACGACAGTGATATAAATATTTGCATACATTTTTCCTTAATTGTGAATTTATATAACAATTAGCAGTTTTACATTTTTGATCGGTTTTTCCTTAGTGCAGACGAGACCCTGACAGTTTCCCAGGTCTCAGGAGCCAGATTTATCAGACTAACGAGGCACGACACGAGACACCCCGTCGGGGCTGCGGACGGAAATAAATCTGCCTCTGAAGCCATTCAGGCCAAGGCTAATACCTAAGACCTTAAAGCCGAATAAAATATAATCACTAAGTTTATTTTTATTACGAAAGATTACTTTTCCCAGAATTATGAAACTTATATTTTTGTTAGCATTACTGAAGCTATAAGTGGTTTTCAACAGGAGTCAGTTTTTCACGTTTAATTGTTAAAAAAATCTTCTAGGATCACTTTTCAAACCCCCCACCTAATCATCTACTCTGCTTTACTCGGTGAGTAAAAGTGAAATGGTTTTATCACTACAGTTCGGCTGATCGTTTATCTCTTGAACTAGTAGCCCAGCTCAACGCTTTCCTCAATATACTTTTTTAATTTATTTTTATTTTATTTTTTAGCCTTGAAACCTGTTAAAATTAATTATATTATTGAGGATTACCTTTCTTTGCCTTAGGTGCCACAAATATCCAGTTTATTGCAGGACGCGTTTTACACTTTTACAGTGCATCTTCAGCTACCCTAAATCTATTTATATTGCCACTCATAGGTGATAGTCATGTCCTGCTGCACTAAAATTATAAGAAATAGTTCTTGAAATTTAAAACAAGGAACATTTACACAGTGTTTACATAACATACACATAAAATACTTAATTTCCCGGCACAGGCAGATGTTAACATCATGCCAGTTGTAGGCCTACTCATGATGTTACATGATGCACGATGTTAATAATATAATTAATTAATATTTTAAGATAATGTTATAGATAAATATGTCTTCTAAATAAAGCTTAAGAGTCACTTTATGGTGGTATTTATCCTTTCAAGTGTTTTCATCTATTAAAACATTTTTGATTATTCAATTCAAAAGGAGGTTAAAAAGTCCAGACGAACTGTATACATAATTACGTTTAATCAAAGGGGTTTTTAAGCCGACTCAAAAAGGGGGGGGAATTAAGGTATAAAATGGAAGCTTTCAAGCAGTATCGTTATCACAGTAGTAATTCCAAAGTTCGATAATTTCAACCAGTAATCAAAACTAAACAAATATTACAAAAATATTTACAGTAGGTTTTTTTTCAACAAAGCTAAACTTTTTAGAGAAAAACTTAACCACCCGGCAGTTACCGGGAGAGGACGAGGCAATAAAGCGTGTATTGAAGGCCGAGAGGTAACTGTATTTTTCAGTCAAGTCAGGTATCACGTTTGTTTTGTGGCATATGAAAGCATGCAGGTCTTCTTATATATATGTACAAAAACACATCTGCTAGTTCCACCAAACCAACGCACAAATTATATTTTAGGTTATATTTATTTTGAATGGTATTTTTACGGCAAAATTATATTAATCATTGTATCCAATTTAAAACCACGCTGCCAGGCAAATATTAGTTTTCAGGAAATTCTTTAATTAGCCAATTGAATTGAGTAGCTATATGCAGTTGGACTTTTTTACTACCTCTAGTGGCTTGAAGGGGCTAAAAGCCCCTAAGGAGGAAACATTCAAAGAATCCTTATTTACAATAGTACAAAATAACTTCATAGCAAACTGGATCTGCCATATTGACATCTAGCCAACCACATGGTTTTCAGTCAAGTAACAGCATCACAGGTTTTAACGAGGACAAAGACTACGTTTTTAAATCCCAATGCTTTTAAATGGCAGAAATTTTATGTAATTTTTAGTTTTCTTGTGAATTTTAAGCTATTTTATTATTTTTCCCACCATCGCGGAATAGAACCCTTTAATTTAAGCCCCCTCCTATCTTTCTACGACTTGCCAGACGCTCACAATTTTGACGCAAAGAATCGTCTTACGACATTAAATATATTACTAGTGGCTTGAAGGGGCTTGTAGCTCCTAATGAGGGAAAATTCAAACGATTTTCTATAACAGTACAAAATATCTTCATAGCAATCTCAATCTACCTTATATTGATATCTAGCCTACCACGTGGTTTTCAATCTAGTATCGGCATCACATGTTTTATGCAAACAAAGCAGACGTTTTTAGTTCCTAGTGCTTTTTAAATGGCAGATATTTTACGTTATTTTTAGTTTACTGGCAAATTTCAAGCGATTTCATTATTTTTCCGAAATAGAGACCTTTAATTTTAGCCCTCTCCCATCTTTCTACGACTTGCCAGACCCTCACAATTTTGACGCACACGATCGCCTAACGAAATTAAATATATGATGATGATTGCCAGGCGAAATAAATGTTGTCATCTTAGAAATCAAATGAAGATGATAAGTTTAAATAATACGGAACTATAGGTGATTCAAAATACTGTATTTTTTCATTATATATTTATAGTTATGGAGTAAAACATTTTTTTCGCAAGTTTGTATCCCCCCGTGTAAATAAAAACGTATCTAATTTTCTGTTATTTTCTGTTTTTGCCTCTGGTTCCCCAAAAATGAACTATCAACCGCTTTATCTTCGTGGGATAAATGGTTTTAATAAATAAATAATTAAATTTAAATAAATGGGATAAACCTTTGGTGAACCTGATACAAGTATTTGAAACTACGGGGAGACGCTTGTATGTGTGCATTTTTAATGAAAAAAAATGGTTCCTAATCTTATAGCGAACTACGATGGGCGTGATGGTTGTCTCGTTTGGGAAAATCCTCGGAACCTTGGTTGTAAGTAAACAGTTAAAGCACAAAGCTGTCTAACAGTGAGATCAATCAACTAAAGCAGCTTTCACAAGTTCTCCCTTGATTTATTCCCTTGCTTAGAAATGTTATTTCTTCTTGAAAGAATAAATGCTTTAAATAAAACATTTTAGCACGATCCAGTAATAAATTACAAAGAGTAATTAAAAGGTCCTTACAATCGTGCAACTATTATTTACGATACTGCATGACGTGTACGGCCTACATCTCAGCTGAGTAAGTCTTGACCCACTCGCTTTTTAGTTGACAAAAATGTATTAGGTGGTTTAGGTCTTGCATATTATCTGCATGGATAAAGTAGATTTAGTAAATTCAATAATTTTAACTCATATTGATCGTTACATCTTTTATTCAAATATACGTCAACGTTTGGCTCCTTCTTCAAAATATACATCAGCGCATCAACATACATAAATGAATAAAAGGATCGTTGGATATGTACAGCCGAAATTGTCAATGAAATACTTTTAGTTGTGTGGTCGTTTTGCATTAGTGTTCATGTGAAAGACGATTTAGAGTTGATTTCTAACAATAAAGTATAACAAATTAAGTTACACATGATCTCATTAAGGCATATAATGTTTTAAGTTTTCAATTATTAAAATAACTTCAATGTTTTAATTCCTTCTGTCTGTTTTTTCTTCAAATTAACAACCTAATATTATTTGAACGAAACTTCCGAACGAAATGTGATCAAAATTGAGTACACTAAATAAGGTAATATTTTTGTTTTTTCTTGGTGAATCTCGGTCGATCAGATAGTTCAATTGAAAAATTTAAAGTTGAACATTGCTGGCTTTTCATTGAACTTTGCTGGCTTCTGACTGCACATAATTGTCTTCTGATTGGTCATTGCTGACTTTTCGTTGATCATCGCTGGCTTCTGATCCATCTGACAAATTTTTGACAATACAATGTTCACGAATGTTTTTTTTCTATCTGATTTATCTATGTTACATTTACTTAGCGTAGAATACAATATAAAAGGAAAAGTCAATACAAATATTTCAACAAAATGTAAAAAATGTATTTTATATAGTAGCTTAGTCATGGTTATTAAAGTCCAAAGGGTTTGCTGACCTTATAATGCCGCAAAAGTTATAGCGTTTGATAATGGGATTTCCTCATGAAGTTATGTTTTAATACAGGCTATTTATGAAAATTATGTAACATATTTTTAATTTCTGTTCCGACCAGTTTGATCGTGGAATATATTCCCACAAGAAATGTTATAATTATGATTCTAAGAACCTTTATTCACATCATGAGCTCTAAAGCACAAAACTCGAATTAAACCTTTGACAAATAAATTATGGCTAAATATAGTGGTCATATACTCCGGTCTTTGAACGAAATCTTTTATACGCTACAAACGTTTCTCAGAACGTAAATGAGATTATATATATCTTTAGTTTCTTCTCACTATGTACCTTATCGTAAATAATAAAGGTTTTTGTTTTTCTTTTGTGGCCACAATTATAAAAAAAAAAAATTAATCCGCCTCCCCTTAATTTGAAAGGGAGAGGTGTTAATTGTCATAAATACCTCAGAACAGGCGGCATCTGTTCTAAAAAAATTTAAGAATCTAAAAAAAATTAAGTAGTGAGGGATAAGATGAGGATTGAGTTTGAAGTTTCGGCAGAGGAGGGGAGGAAATCATCAATGAACTGGAAATAAACAAAGCCATGTGATTACACTACTAGCCTGGTAGCTAAAAATACTAAACCAAAACAAAATGTAGGTTGATATTAGAAACAATGTTTTTCTCTTTAAATAACAATCGATAGACGTGTGTCATGTTTTTGGTTTAGCATGTAACATATGACTGACACCTGAAATTCTTAGTTGAATCAATCGATCATTTGTTGTTATTTATATACCCTCCTCGAAAAATCCAAATTAATCTGGGTTTGTAAACACCCAAGCTTCATTATGTGCCTCACTACCTCTAACATATCTTGAATCAATAATCTCATATCCACGAGCCGATGCATTATTCGCGTATCAAGAGATGTATGAATATCATGATCGAAATGATACCAAACACATATTTACTGACCTAATATCCAAAACAAACCAAATCAGCTGAGCAAACAGGTGCTTTGATGGCAACGATAAACAATGGCTATCAAATCTCAGTGTGAATTGTTCTTCAAGTGAATTCCCGCCCTCCTTTGGGCTCTCTCTATAACAAATACTTTTAATGTTCCAATGCTGTTTGCTTTTGTATTTTTCCTCTACTTACGTACGATGTCATTGGTCACAGTGACTCAACTCAAGTCAGGAAATAATATATATATTACATAAGATTTGTAAGAAATACTAATCCACTTTGTAATTTTCATTTTCATTACTCATTTGAGGAAGTTATTAAAATATATATAGCAATATATTCATTTTAGGCTCCCTATAATGATTAAATTTTTGCACTTTGCAATGCAGAAATTTTTTTCAAAAGTATTGACCTATTTTATGATATTGGGGTTAGAAAAATATTTTGAGCTCATTATGACATTAGGCGTTGTAAAAATAAGTCAATAATTTCAGAATTAAATTAGATAATGACAAGTAACCATTTGCAGCCTTTGTTGAGTAATTTTCACGTGATTTTGGTGGAGTTAGGATTTTTGGTCGCCATCTTGGAATCGCCACATTGAAATGAGGGAGGTTATTTATAATAAAAAAGACAATGTTGCGACACATCATTTCCAACTAATTTAATGACAAATTTAATGCTTCAATACGTTTGTAATATCATTTTTCGTTTTGAGATATCGCCATTTGTTTAATTTACAATATAAAAAAGACAACATCTGAAAAATGTAAAATAATATTACAAAACAGATTGTGGAATCAAATTCAGTGTAAGAAATTAATTGTAAATGATGGGTCACAACCCTACCTTTGTGATTTTTATACCTTAAAATCTTAAGAATCAGTAAATATAAAAAAAGTGTCGGCATTGAAACCAGTGTAATAATTTAGTTTAAAATTACGGGCCGCAACACCACATTTACGTTTGAAAAAGCACTTGCAAATTTTGTAACCAATATGTCGTATATGTCCAACATGGTGGCTAAAAATGACTGAGTGCCGGTGCATAAAAATACAGTGAGTGCCCGCCGGCTCGTCTGCAAGTTTGAAGTTAATTTTAGGTTAGGTTAAAAATTAATATAAAATTAATTTATGTGACGTCACTATTTTTGTTTTTGCTATATATATTCAGTATGAAATTTTATTTTAACGAAATGAACAACAAAGTTCAAGACATGTTTTAACCCAAGGACTTATATTAGCGCTGATGATGCCCCTGAATAAATAGGGGCGAAACAATTGTTCGCTCAGAACATTACTGTATTGCTAAAGACGGCGAGTTTTTTACTTTATTATTAAATCAATTCCTGGTGGCCAATAGCCACAATAAAAAAGACTATCCTATCAAAATGAAGTACTATACCCCTAGAAATGTTTGGTGTACATACGTTTATAGCTCAATATTTATGGTTGAAAATACAGTCTTAATCTTGTGTTATAATTTTCCCATTGTAAATCGCAATTTAAAAAATGTTTATAGGATTTCCCGTCAACCGATTTTTTCCAATTATGGATATGTTAAAACCGCATTTTTTCGGGCTGTTCCCTACAAAATAAAATAAAATAAAATTATATAAAAAACCACTAGTGATGCAATTTAATCTAGAAAGAATAAGGGTGTATTTTTCCATAGATTTACTGGACTATTATAAAAATGCTACACTGAAAGATAAATAAGGAACTAACAAACCTCTATAGACTGTCAAATTTAGAAAATGTATTTAAAATTCACATTTTATATGTCTCTTATAAAATTAATTGACGTAAAAAAAAATAGTAGTCCTAAGAAGAAACATTTTTCGTTAAATTTTTTCTTTTACTGGAGAATCAACATTTTGTACATTAATTTTATCTTAGTGATAACAGTAAACTGCGGAGTTTGTGAAGTGTATAATAGTGTTGAATGCAGTAATATAGTTATACTAGCATAGTGTTAAAACCTCTAATAATTTGGAATGTCGTTTGAATATAAACGGTTTAAGATCGTACGTATTATATGACGTCCATGTAATATCCTGTTAATATCCTGATGATAGCTGTAGCGAACATCAAGGCAAGATAACGAAGAAGCATTAGTTTAGTCTACAAAGAGAAAAGCAGCTGCTCTATCTCACGTTTCGTTTGAAGTGATAGAGACACGGATTTAGTTCTCTACTGTTATCTTAGCTTCAAATCATGAGCTATGTTACATCTTCCATAAGAATACATTTGACATTTAAAGAAGTCTTGGTAAGATGGTTGAATCTTGGATTAATTGTTGAACTATCATTATTTACAGTTAAAATTTTAACATCGGACGATTCATTTTATTTAATTTAGTGAAAAAATTATTTTAAACAATGATCATCAGTTGTAGTACGTACACTATAACAGTCTTAATTTGATTTTGTTTTTTCAGAAAACCAGGTTATCAAATTACAAAATCAAAAAAAAAGGAAAAGAAAAACAAGATTACTCTAATCATAGACCCTTGTGTGATTTTCTTGATTACAGTGCTGTTATCTGTGGTTAATCTCTGGGACTACTTCAAAGCATGGTCATATGTTTAGTTATAAACAATGTGAATTAAGTTTGATTCCATGTTGATAGATTACACCACTGTTCCGAAACTTCGGACATTTACAGTTGGTGCTTTTTATCCTAGATAATGTAAAAATTAATTTCAGTAAACATAAATTGTATTTTTTTTTTAAAGTTACAGTCAAAATATAAATAGAAAGCGTTTATAAAATGTTATTATGCTAGGCTAGTATGACTTAAGACATCAGCTGTTATGTTCTGTTGACTTTCACTCCATTTGCTTCATGTGTAAACGATTCTCATGCCTCAAGATAAAACGCACGACCTGTATTATAATTTAGTGATTCCCTTACGTACAATTCTGAGGCGTATTGGAATACAATGCAAAATTACATTTTTATGAATACGACATCCAAAGCTATGAAGTCTGCCCAGCCATTGTCGAGTAATGACTCCGGAAAGAAAACTTCAAGCGTCACGAAAATTCATTGTCCAACCCACAGCTGACTGTTTCCAATCAATCGCATGGAAAAGTGGCCAGCTGTTTAAGTTTTGAGAATTACGATTTCGTGACGCCTAGCATATGAGTTGATTTTATACTCTTTGTAGCATATGAATCCGTTTTAACGTACACAGCTGCAGTTTGTTTACCTTATACCATAATAAATGGTTGAGGTTAGATAGTTATCCTTTTAGCTTGATTGCATTTTACTTTAAAGAAATGTCACTTTCTTCATCTAAAAATAGTAAGTATTGAACATTATTATCAAATAGTGTCTAGGATTTAAATCACGATTCTAATCTATATTTTTTATCAGAAAATTGTTTGAATCATATTATACGCACAACCGTACCCTACTCTTATAACCTTTCTTGTACATGGAAAACATTTACACTTATGCCTGATAATACTTATAAAATCGTAACGATTCTGAACTAAGAGGTTTAAATACTTAATACGAAAGAGGAAATAAAAATGGTCCTTACTAACTAGCAGTCAAAATTACTATACCTAAACAGCTTTCAGTATTTTTTATGCTAGTATCAAGGTCATCGGTAATGCAATGGGTTGAATAAATAGAATCTTATTAGTTGGTTAGAGCCCACATGATAAATTAGCAATGTCACCTATTTTGAACCCCATATTTTTATTTTAAATATGTTGTAAGCCGATTTTTTTATTTTTTGTTACGTAATGTCACAAGTAATGTGAAATCCAAATGCAAATTTATACACAATCCGTTCACACCCTTTTTCATTATTACTTAATTATTGTGATTGCTTCATGATCAAAATAAACTGCCTCTAAATATATTTGTTACAGTGTTGCCAGTTGCTGCAAAAATAAACAATCTGCTCCCGCAAGGCGGCACTATGTCAATGGTATCTTCACGTTCATTTTTCAGAAAACGAAATAAAGAAGTTGACCCCAAACAGGAAGGAAAAGGGAAACAGGAAGAGACTAAACAAGAAGGTAAATTGAAAGTCAACAGACGTTCATCCTATATTTTTCATTGTAATTATGCCGTTTTGTTAAGATATTTGTTTAAATTATTAAGGGCATTTTGATTAACAGTTCAACTAAAAACTCGATTAGGCCTGTACACTACAAAATTTGAAAGTAATTTGTACGTGCTTTGCGGTGATAAGTAGTTTAAAAATATTAATCTGATTAATTAATATTAATTAATATTTTAAACTACTTATATTAAAAATATTAAATAATATTAATTAATATTAATAAATGCTATGTGTGGATGTTATAAAAATATATGCCTAATCTAAGAGTTTAGAAAATTATTTATGTTCCCACACCTTAAACCTACATTATAAAGGTGAGCAATCATGAGACCATTCATTCTCGATGCCCTCACGCCGCGGCGCCGGCTGTGGTGAGCACGACACGCAGACTACATCATTAGTCGGTCAAATACCGTTACCGGTATCCTATAACTGTAAAACGGAAGTTGACTGATTAGTCGTATGAGAAGGGAAGACTATGCTGTACTTGTGTGAGCTTTAGCATGCGATGCACTTGGTATTTTGTTCATATGGCCAATAAACTTTGCATGACGTACAATGTATGGCGTGCAGGTCTCGAGCATGAATGGTCACCTTAAGAGAAACTTGTGTTAGTGCCAAGTATAAAAGGGACCTCTTCAAAAGATACATAGACATTATATGATTTTATTCTTCTACTGTGTATTTACACTTTGCACGTTGCCTTCTAGAGAATTACTTCTGTTTTCATGCTAATTACGAATTTGACATTATTTATTGCAAAAAATAATAACAATATAATGGTCATCCAAGCAAAGGGAGAAGTTTTCAGTAAAATTTGTGTTAGGTTATGAAAATCTCTATCCATCTTAACAAAGATGAAAAGTATCATTTCATAAGCAGATAGCAGATTCATGCATATATAGGGATTTTTTATCACTTGTTTCCAATTTTGCATCGAGGTATCAGTGTATGAAGAGCTAAAGCTGAAAACATTTGGCACTACCACTCAAATTTGGATTACGCTCCTATAGCTCTAGGTGGCTGAGTCACGTCACTAAATCACCTCACTACTTCATTTTTAATGTAGATATCTGATTTAGCGATGTGGCCGGACCACCCGGCCTGCTCCAGTATAGTTCTAATCAAAACACAAGGCCCACGCCGTCAATTATAAAATTAACATTGGTCTTACGGACGGTTCAGGCCTTATGATTTCATTTCACTTATACATTGAAAAGTTGATCTCCGGCGTCACCCAGCCACTTACTGTAATAGTGGCCTTCATAAAAATACTTTTCGTTACCTTGTTTGCGACACATTTGGACCGTATGCATAAGAGGAAGCACTGCTGGTACCTACAAGGGGAAACATAAGTGGCTAACATGCAACAGAATACCATTTCATACTTATTTATTTGCTCATAAAGGGAGTGTGTGGTCAGCCTTGTTAAAACCTCAGTACAGTCACAACTGAAAGCTTACACCTCCTAAATTGAGCCTCCTGAATGCAAAATATTATAAAAACATTTCTTTAAGTGCAATTTCATTTACAGTAGACTCTCTCTTTTCCGGACACCTCTTAGCCGGGCATCGGTTAACCGGACTACACCCTACCAAAGTGATGTTTTTTACCGGACGGGTTTTTTTAACATTTCGGTTTAACCTGATGTGTTTAGTAGGAAATGGAAAGAACTGTATCAGCAATTCTACGGGAATGATTATAGACCAGTGATCACAATCCTGAATTAGAGAGTTGGGTTATACATTATGCATTAGAGTTAGCATTTAGTCTTCCGTCGGTCCAACCGGAAGAACCGTCATCCGGACGTGTCTTGATCCCAAGGTGTCCGAGTGAGAGGGAGTCTACTTAAAAATGCATAGAGGTTAAAAGTTAGAAAGATCTCTCTCGTGTCAAAACGTTTTCCCGATTTTACAGACAAACCGGCGTACAGGCCCTACTCTCCCTTCAATACCAAAGGTCTTCCCTTGATGGATTTTGCTCTTGCTCGTGCAGACGACATCATCAACTGGGGAAGGAAGGTAGGCTTGGTGGTGTTGCAGTGATGTTAACATAAATTATTGCACTTTATAAAACGGATTGGCATACAAAAAAAACGCCGGTCAATATTTCTAGCACATAAAACATAAATGTGAATATTATGTTTCCTAAATAAACAGCAAATGGAAGCTATCATGAAGAAATTAATTACATTAGAAACTCTAGATAAGGTTTGTGCCGTCAAATACCAATATTCAGCTAAGCGTACATAGGTGGTAAACAAATTTATATCATATATTACTATCATAAAGTTTTACGCTTGTAAGTAGAAAATAGTTTGTTTTCGAAACGGTTTATACATTTTATCATTTGAAAACCAAAACTGGAAATTGTTTTTGGTCAAGCCTTTATAAGGTTGTTAAGACAACAGCTTATGAAAATGCAATATGTTTTGAACCACAAAGTATTTGAGTACCCTTACAAGCTTTATTAGTAACATCTCCTTGTTCTATTGCAGGGTTCTATCTGGCCGCTGACATTCGGCCTGGCCTGCTGCGCGGTGGAGATGATGCACATGGCGTCCCCTCGCTACGACATGGACAGGTAATGAGCGGGAAACAGCCATACATTATAATTTTGTTCTAATCATAGATGCTCATGGAATAGTCCTTCTCAGGCAGGTATTGAAGCTTACTTTGAACGAGAGAAAGGAGTAGGATTGTTTTGGGGCGATTATCTGGTCTTGTCCTGGTTAAGTCCGAATGTTCCTTAGAATGACTGTTACTCAGTCCAACAGCCAATGGAAATACCCGGCCTCATATCCTTGACTTTATTTAAATAGATTCGCTTACAGTTATAGTTCATCTTTCCGGACTGGTCACTTAAATAACTTGGATAGGTGACCAACTGTTTAAAAAATTTAGAAGCTTGCAATGATATAGCACAGAGTATAGCAAATTGAACAAGGCAATTACAGATTGCACTGTATTTTACAGGCGATTTGTTACAGGAATTTATGTTTATAATTTATGAAACACATAAAAGCGTTTTAATGTCGAGGGTTAAATTTTACAGAATAAAAACATTAGAAAAAAATAAAGTTTAAAAGATGAGAAAGATCCTTGAGAGTTTGAGCTAGGGATCAACCATCTACAGTTGTTACCTAGAGATGAGCTGACTTGGGGGATTAAGGGTTTCAGGGTTATCAGCCCAGCGTTAGTAAAATTATGTTGCCAGACCAGAATCTGCAGCCTTATAACTAGAGATGGCTATATCTCGTATCAGGGCTGTCTCTGATGGCTATGCTCGAGTGCATACACAGTTAAATAAGTAACAAAAAGCAATAGCCTCATGGCGACACAGTCCATGAGGGTATGAGGGTTTGTTTTGTGTGCATTCCACATTATTTTTTGAAGTACATAAACTAATCGCACTATTTTTTTAAATATTAAATTATTATCCATCTCAGCTGAATTGATAAAGATAAAATTGATCTTTGAAATTAGATTTTAAATCAGTTCAAAACTAAGCTAAATAGATATTTTCCTTTTCAAATTCACCAACAGAGAAAATGTGAAAAATCTAATTTTTTTAAATTAAATTGAAGACAACGGTGAAAGACCAGGTAAGTCCAATTTAATAAGAGTTTAAACGAGGTAAACCTCAAATGTAAAAGAAAATTAGGCGTAATTTTTTGTCCCAAATAAGTTTTTTAATAGACATGGTAAGGTAATGTAGACTGATACAGTACTCCAAGTTGGGCACACATGACAGCAAACTCTACATGTCTTCACATAACCTAAACGGCAGTTCAAATCACCTCTGACTCCCTGTTGCCATTATGATAGCAAAATTCAATTAAAAAAGAGCTCCTGATGCAGCCTGAGTTTTGCTCAAAAGTCTATTAACAAGACATCTTCTTTTCCCCTACATCTTTGCTTGCAATACTTGGAGCTATACCTTTTTTTGCACCAATCGACAGATATTATTTTTCAAAATATGTTTATAGCATTAACAAAATAAAAACAAAAAAGAGATTTCTGGTTTTTGCACCAATGTATTCAATCTATTTAACAGGTACGGTGTGGTGTTCCGAGCCTCGCCGCGCCAGGCGGACTGCATCATTGTGGCCGGGACGCTCACCAACAAGATGGCGCCCGCACTCCGCAAGATCTACGACCAGGTGATTTTTTTTTCAATCCGCTCTTTGTGGATGCCTACGCCCCGAGAGGAACGTCCATGCAACGTTTCAAGGTTCTAGGTCGAGTAGTTTGGGCTGTGCGATTATAGGTGAGTAGTATTTGACAAATATATAGCAGATTAGCTAAAGAGGTCCTAGAAGGTTTATCCCCAATTACCTTCTAGTTCACATCTAGACGCTTTATGTTTTCAAGCGAGAAAATGACTTTGGGTCCCCCCTCCCTTGCCCTGGTAGAATATACAGTTTCCCCTTCCATTATTCTAACTATATAATGTGTTGACGATTAAGTTCCAATAGTGCCATAGGTTATTGATTTTAATCCGTCGATTATTTACTTTGTTTTTACCTATTGGGCTTATTACTTTTCCTTCCACTCCATGGAAATAATCACGTTTAATTACTAATCACATTGCCACTCCTATAAACAGTATGCAAAACGGTTCATTTCAGCTTTCATTTCATCCCCGCTCGCAAAATCAGGGTTACTTATTAGGTTGATGTGGCACAAAAAGAGATAACTATGAGAAACACCAACACCAAAGACTAGTTTCTATTGGTCAGAAATCCCATGACACTCACCGTATTCTAAGTTCTAGTTGCCTTGCTCTAAATCAGCTGATTTCACAGTCGGCATTTCTATCTCAACTTAAGGTTCGTTTCAATAGAATAAGCAAACATAACCTAAATAAACTTTTTTGAACAGGTTAGTTGATAATTTAAACTGTTTTAATAATGGTGGTAGGAAAAATACTGTGTGTATTACGAGCACAAATAGTCATTGCCGCTCTCGAAATGTTTGGCCGCACTCCGCTAATTCTCGAGCGGCAATGGCGTACTTTGCTCTCTTAATACACAAATAGCTATTATTTCAATTTGGCTGTGTGTTACTAATCTTGTTATGTACTAGGTTCTTTTTCAGCTGAAGATTAAATCAGATCCCAGATCACATTTCGTCGTTAAAACTTGTTGCTAATCATTGATGGGAAGTGTCAGCATACATCAATTTGAAAAGTAGTTTTATTTTAACTTGAATGTGTCCGCAGATGCCGGAGCCACGCTGGGTGATATCGATGGGCAGCTGCGCCAACGGCGGTGGCTACTACCACTACTCGTACTCCGTGGTCCGCGGCTGCGACAGGATCATCCCCGTCGACATCTACGTCCCGGGTGAGCGGCACAGACTGTGCAGACTGTATATGTATAGCTTTGTAGCAATGACTATGTTAAATGATCAACGAGGAAGGAGAAGCATAAGAAAAGTAGTGTAATATAGACTAAGATAAAACCAGGCTTAAGGGATGAGAAAGACAAGTGGAAGAGGGGAAAAAGAAAAAAATCAGTCTTATAGATACTGATTCCTAATAAATATAGGAAAAGCGGGTGTAATATAGGAAAAGCGGGAGAATAGATGAAAAGAAGCAATCTAAACTATGTCTACTGCCATGGTCACCTTTATCAAATATATTACATTGCTTCCCCCAAGTTGGCTCTGGGCTTCACCAACACATTATCATCCAGTCTCTCGAAGCTCCCAAATCTTCCTGCGATGAGGCTCATTATTTCTATGTCTTTCCAAATTTTCTAACATCGGGCTGTATTTCTTCCTACTGGTTTCCTTTTTCTAGGATGATCTATTTGGTCATTCTTTGAAAGCTTCCTCCTTTCCTCCTTAAGATATGGTCCAACCACCTTAGACTCATATCTGTTATCTCCGCTACAAGTTTGTCTGAGAAACAGTGATAAAATATTTAGGCTGAATACTAAATAGTCTGTCAAGAAAAATCGTCTCTTTTTTTAGTTGTGTTTTTGGAGTAAGGAGCTCCCAAGTCTTGCCACAACCTTAGTTTTTAGAAACTTTTGATTTATTTCACCATTACATGTCGTTTAATTTCTACGGTTGGTTGCCATCAGTTTAATTTTGTTGAACATTGGGACTTTTATGATTGTTCTACCCCTTCATAACTTGACAGTCTTCATAACTTGAATGCAGATCCAGTCAGGATATCGCCACGTGTGATTAAGCTTATTTATTTTTACGTTGGAGTTCTCCCTTTTTACAAAAGCGGACTGTTCTTTCGACAGTTCCAATTTATTAAATGTATAATTTGACTAATCATTGCAAATAATCTCCGCAGGATGTCCTCCCACAGCGGAAGCCCTGTTGTACGGCGTCCTTCAGTTGCAGAAGAAGATTAAACGCATGAAAGTGACACAGATTTGGTACAGACGCTGAGCCGCCAAGGGCTCGCCTCATTATTTCTCTTATCACTGGAGTTGTAAATAAACCTTCACTGTACCTGTTCCCTTAAAGTGGAAAATGTAATTTTAGTTATTTGATGAAATGAAAAATAAAAGTGGAAATTAGTTAACACGTTTTCATACTTTTATTAGGTTTTACGATTCATCATTTCATTTATTGGACCTGAGTGACCAAGGATATTTAATAAAATCAAGAAAACCTTACATATCATATCCTGTATCCTATTCTATCATATCGAAATCTACCCTATCCGACAAGGGTTCCTGCATCGGCATTAGCTGTGAAGCTCTGAGTTTGCTTGAATGACACAGGTCACTAAAAATACATTTAAAAAATACTGTTTCTAAGGGTCCCGTCTTATATAAATTAAATGCTTCAAGTATCATAAAAAAACCGTTGAATGAAACATACCGTATGTCACGAGGCTCTATACCTGGAACCCTCCTCTTCCTCATGTACATCAATGATATTCAACGTACCTACATCTTAAATAGAATTCAATAATTTATTTATTATGTGTTTCTTTTTTATGTTTCTCTGATAAAAAAGTCTATTGTTTCCTTAGAAGAAAAGTTGTATTATTATTTTCTCGAGTTTGGATCTTGAAATATTTTGAGCGAATATCTGACGAAAAGTTTTACGAGAATTTCTAGTTCGGTTGCCAACAAATCAGCCGACAAGATGAATGTCCACACCTAACGTCCCAGTTTCGTGAATAATATCTTAATTTTCAAGATCAAAGATTTACGACCGAGATTTCACCCTTTAGTATTTTCAGTTTCAGCTTAGGCATTTGCATTTGTTAAACGCGTGAACAGAATAATCTTAAAATATGTAAATTATGATTACCAGTTACTAAGGTAAAAATAATGTTTGTGCAGATAAAAATAAAAGAGACTTCTAAATTTTGCCAAAATACAAAAACCTACTATTACAAGAGAAAGAGTAATTTTATTTCCGTTCAGACTGTTTAGTATACTAATAAAACGTAAGCAACTTAATTTTTTATTTAATTATTTCATAAAAATACTTTTTTGATTGAAAAATCATTCCAATACTGCTTAAAATATAGTTTTAACTATTTAAAAAATAAATAATTTCAAGTCATTTATTTCAACGTTAGGTTGGAATGAAAATTATACTTAAAGATGCCACTTCAGAAGCAACTCCTCTGGATTAAAGCCTCCATTATGTTTTCTGGCAGTGATTGTGAAAGTTTAATTGTTAAAGTTTGCTCCATCATTACTTCCGAGGATCGATTTTAAAGTGTGCTGATAGAAGTAAAATTTAACAGGCTCACCTACGGATTCAAGTCCTATGATTTAACAAATTTTATTTTAAGAAGAGGATGGGTGTTTCATAGCTTTAAAATTATATTTTACTCTTTTCTTAGAGAATATATTCATATGCAGAAAAATCAATTGATTTAAAATAAGTAAACATGCAAGTAGATCTAAATTTGAGTATTTGGTGTCTACTGTATGTAAATCAAGACTCTTTTTAATGAATGCGGGCGCAGTGATTAATGAGAAAAAAGTAATTTACGAAATACATTTATATTACAGCATTAAAAATAATATATTTGGGACTACGTCTGCTTAAAACCCTGACCATAACGCAATAAATGGAAAACTATTTTATTTAAGATAATCGCTACTTAAATGCTAAAATAGTTTTTGATATTAATGATTTAAGGTCTATTACAATGGAGTCATCTACGTATTTAATTTAGAATTGAAAAACCTGTGCTTTTCCTATATGT
Organism: Flexamia atlantica; assembly: GCA_035578135.1. NCBI lineage: Eukaryota > Metazoa > Arthropoda > Insecta > Hemiptera > Cicadellidae > Flexamia > Flexamia atlantica. Next base: position 11,273,611 of record JAQJVK010000015.1, read on the forward strand.
TTTCTCTATTAAATTAATCATGAAATTAAATTATTCCAGTAAATTTTAAAACCTGTTTCATAAAATCCAATATTTTACTTCTTCACTTTACCTTACTCTAAATGTTGTATCATTACCAAAATAGACACTGGTTGTAAATACATGTAAAAATGATAATTTTAAATAGTAAATATGTTAGATTTAGTAGATAATTTAAACAACAACGGTGATACGGTGCGTGGTTTACGAAGACATAAATTCAAGATTTATTCACCAGTTCACTTGTGTTATTACGGTCATACAAGAGCTTTTATTTTGTTATTGGCTATTATCCTGCCTAATGGCCAGGGTAAATACGATATGGAGTTAACGACCCTACTTTATAACTGGATGCTTACAGCTTGGAATAATTCTTCTCTGCACCTTCCTTAAAGTTCTGTTTACTTAAATTGTATTATAGTATGAAGCTGGGAGTTTGACGATTAGATATTGTTGGGACATAAGAAAAATAAGCGAAATAAATCATTTAAAACGTGCAAATGTATAATAATTCATGATAAGTGTATAATAAAAATATTCTCAAAAACTCTAGTAAAAGTAAACTCATCCGTTTAACAATGTTGTCTCTAAATTTTAGTCATCATTTCTTTTTGAGCTGCTTGAGTTTTTCGAGTACAAAGTAACTTTTAAGTATAAAGATATTATTAACAAGTGTCTATTAAAATAATAAAAAACACACTAGGTTGGCTAGTACAATGGAAAACTATTACATATGAAGAATAATAGAAATCTTCAAATCCAAAGCTGAATATATTCGTAGGAGCCAAACGTTGTGTTAAAAACATCACTTGCATTCTTTGAAATGAAATGGTAGGCAAACTCAAATCACTCTCTCCGTATATCCTTTGTTAAAATAATAATATCTAAAATGACAGGATCTGAATTCATTGAATATACATTTCAACATGCAAAGTAGATATATCAAAGAAAATAATAAAAATATGAGTTCAGAACGTTTCTGACAGGAATAATTTGTCCTAACTTAGTTAGCTTTGAAAAGGCAATTCTTCCTAAATTCTATTAAACCCGTCAACACATTTCTTGTCATGAAACGAGCTTTGCATACAGATTGTGGAGCGAGGAAAATTATTCCTACTTTAAATTTTACTCATTCCTTGAGAAATCAGCGTTTCTTGATAAATTTGGTAAAAATCACATCTTGCCAGGGTTTAAATTGACTTGAATTATTGTCTGTAATGATTAACTATGCTCCTATTGCTCCTCTAGGTCACAGTCTATAATTGTGCACATATATCTACTTCGAAATGCTATTTAGGACTGAAAAATATTATTATGAAATAACAAAATAATAGAGAACTTACAATGACCAACAAATAGAGAACTATTCTCCCATTTTAAAATTTAAGCTGACAAAAAGTGTAGTCTATTCGTGGATTGGTATAATATTAATACAAATTTATAGATAAGCATGATTTTTTTTATTCCTTTTTCTCAGTCAGTGTGCGATGCAGCAAAATCCAAGCATAAAGCTGAAAAATTACTTTCCTGTAGATTTTCACAACCCCGTTATAATTACATTTTTTTTATTATAGAAATAAGAGTTTGAAACAATGAAAAATTTAACATGGGTTTTATTAACTCCCATGTTAGTTACGAACCATCAACGAAATGTAAACAAATGCAGTCATATGTTTTAATGCAGTAATGAGTAAAAAAAACCTATACTCAATTCCACATTCACCTTTCAGTACAGGCTATATGGAAGATAGGTATTCTATTACCTTTGCTGGGTACATTTGTTTACAAATATCCATATCAACATGTTATAATATCATCAGCTGATTATAACATAATTTGGCTAGTACAACTTAAAATGCCATATGAAATACACGGCTTGTGGCAATTCCATACTGAAAAGTGAACGTGGAACTTAGTATGAATATATTTCTTGGTCGAATTTCGACCATTAGGCAGTCTCTAGTTTAAAAAAATGAGCTGCTTAGCAACGAGCCATTATTCTAAAAAAATACTGAGTTCAATAACGTTTAAATTTTATTAAATAACATCTATATGTCAAAGAATAGGAAATCGTCATTGAATTCATCTATATTTTGTATGTTTTAAGAATAAATAACTTTTTTATGACTCACAACAATAGATGAAAAGAGAGATAAAAAGCTAACAGCTACTGAAGCAAATACAACAAATACAGATAAACCTGTTTAATTTCCTCCCCTCCCACAACTCATGCAAAACGGCAGTCCGTTCTTCTCTGTAAATTCCTTTAAGGCTATTGGCTTCTGACACTTGGTGCACTTGAAGCAGTCTTTGTGCCAAGTTTTGTTTAGCGCGGTCAGAACTGTACCAGTGATATGCTGTCCGCAGGCATAACAGGTCTTGCCGTACAGTTTCATATAGCACTCTTCGCAGTAGGGCTTCCCGTTCTGTGTTCGGAAGGTGGCCTCTTTGATGGGGTTTTTGCAGTGGGCACAGACGAAGTGTTCGGGGTGCCAGGTCTTCCCCATGGCGGCCACCACGGTGTCGGTGATGGGCTTGTTGCAGGAGAAGCAGTTATGGATCACCGAGGAGGCCGGTCGGATCTGGGAGGTGGAGGTGGCCATGGCGTCAGTTCATCGGCCGTTCTGGAAAGTAAACACTGAAATTTACTGGAACTTGTGTTACGTTTCGTGGATTACCTGTTGCTATGGTTACCGTAAATGTGATAAATGTTTCATTAAATGTTGGAAAATACTATGAAGTGATAAATGCAATTGAAAATAGTAATCGGGAGCAAAGAAACATTTTAACTTTGACTTAGAAATAATGACAGTCGTTCACGGCAAAATTTTAGAATACGCTATTACATTTTCATGTTTTCTATTGCGAGTAATTATTCATAAATTTTGAAACACTCTTTAGATATGTTAACAAATTATTATGATTTGCTCATGAAACAAACCTGAATTAAGTTGTAATTCATGCTTTAAGACCTTTCCTTGGTATTTTAAATGAGGTAAGCCTCCAGTTTTCTTACTTGTATGTTAAATTGTATCAATGTCAAATAAATGTAAAAAAAGAGAGTTTTTAGTAAAGTAAAATCTTTTTACAACTTCTCTCGAGTTAATCCTTTTTGATATTTTTTAAAGCTCGTAAATATCTTTACGGATCGTAACTTACTGATTACAAATTAAATAATTTTGCAATAAAGACCAGTCATGATCAGCCAAACAGTAAGCAGTGCTAAAATTGAGCACTCAGAGGTCATTGTTATAGCTTATTCTAACTGTAGGAATAACGTTTATTAATGACGTCACTGTGGCCACTATTTTAATTTCTCTGTATTCTTCTTCCTATTCTCATTCTTTTAAAACTACTACTACTATACTTTCTACTACTACCTCTCCTTGTTCTTCTTCTACTACCTCTCATTCTTCTTCTTCCTCTGCTTCTTCTTATTTTCCTTCACCTCACATGCGGTGCAAGACACTTACCTTCCTAACTCTCCACCCTTGGATCACAAAAAAAAAAAAAAAAAAAAAAAAAAAACAGGGGTCTCTGTGCGAGGAAAAAAAGTTAGCAGCGGGGTCCCCTGTTCAAAAAACAAGAATCAATTGTAATATTTAGAACCGTATTTATATCCGACAATAGTCCGTTCTCTTAAGAACTCAGGTTGCTTCTTGGCTCAGAGAACGTTTGAAAAGTCGGACCCGTATGATATACGTCAACTGCATCCACGTTGGAACAGTTTATCAAATTAGGTCGGAATAGAATGGGCTTCTTAAAGCTAGAATAACTGCCTTAAGTTGGTGGTTTCTCTTTCTTCAACCAACACTACTGATATTGTTTAAACTCTTGTATTGTGCTGTATAAAGCTTTAAAACCAAGTAACCAGGCCTAATGATAAGGAAACCAAATTTAATGGCTCACTTGATATTTGCATTTTAGATTTAGGCATCATTGAGTAAGTAACAATTACCGAGCACCGGAGCGCTACCGTGGTGGTAGTGAGTGCGTATTTTTCATCCCGAATTAATACAGCTGATCGATGAGAATGAAATGGAATGGGTTTAGGCACGATTAAATCTGACAAAGCAATTTAAGAAACGTACATTGTATATTATTCCATTGGATCCTGTATACAAAACAACCTTGTATGCTGGCACTAATTAATTAAGAGTTGACTCGAGGAAATAAATTACTCGAGGTAATCAAACTTCAAGATATTGTGAGTTAATGTTTGGAAAATTTTATAGCAAAATCTTGCATAGGCCTACTTTTATTTGTCTTCGCAAGAGAAACACCGACTCAATTGCATGTTGGGAAAACAAAAGTGGAAAAAATATCCATCCCTATTTTACAATACCAAACTAAATTAAAAGAAAGCTAAAAACGTTTATCAACATCACTACGAATTAAATCCCACTGCCACACTTGTGACTGGATTAATTAGATTTAATAGCTATATTTCCAGGAATTCGAAACAGTGTTTAAGAATCATTTCCGATTAATTTTCCAATGTGTATATAATAAAACCTTATGAAATGACAGTTTCAAAATTATATTAATCATATATATGTTTATGAACATGTTTTAATTCACAATAATCTATATGTGAAATAAATGAGGACGCTTAAGTGGTATTTGAGATTTTAATTCGTTGTTTTCCTTATAATTTATTCGGGGTTTTGTATTCTCAACAAAACAAAATCAGGGGCTTCAAATTATACATATTTATTTTAAATTGACGTAAATGTCGTGTTATTCTATTTACCTCTGCGTCCCGTCGTTAGTGCCAGGTATTTTGCGGCGTACTTGCATAAATTAAACCGAATTGCCAAGAACAGACATAATTTACAGACTCGCGCTTGTGTAGAAGTGCTAACCTGAGATAGGGGTAATTATGCAAATAACCCGACGACAGTTAACTTATTTAATTACTTAACCTACGTATAAGGAGTCTTTCGTCTTAGTGACAAATTTTACTGTTGAATTAGACTGGCTAATTATTTTACTGTTCCTTCTGTTGTAACTTTTCTGTTGACTTCTTTTTGAAGATGTGTTACAACAAAGTCTATGAAAATTGGGCCCTTATCGTACTTCTTCTATTTTGTTATTGAAATAATAATTGTTTATAATCGAGTAAACACAATTAATTATTGCTGATGAAACTTAAGTTTGAGCTGATTATCTTTATCTATATTCCTTACAATGAGTGTATAAACTAAACACAGTTATATTATTAGTAAACTTTTAAGCCATAAAATTAAGCAAAACTTTTTCTTATATAATGTGGATGCGTTCCAAAAAAGATTCAATCATATATTCTCTCAAAAATCTTAAATAAGTTAGGTGATAAATTTAAAATGGCGGTCATTTTCTGGTTTTCAATGCTAAATATTCTATATAGTATATGCTTATATGATTAGTAATTTTAATTGTTATACATCGACAAAACAGTATATTTATATCTCCTTTAGTTGGGACTGTATGTGCATCGAGCGAAATAATGCCCGCCTGATGTTCTGTAGTGAGTTCCTTATCAGCGATATTGCGGCTCATTTACCTCGATTTGATTAGTTATATATTCGACTTTTTCTTCAATATTAGTCATGTATTTTATTTTCTAGTCAAATTTCGTTGAGAAAATAGTATTTAGTCATATTACCGAGGTATCTATCACGTGTTCCATTAGGTAAAATATGTATTATTAAAAATATGGTAGTATATAAGAAAACATTAACTAGCGTTCTTTGTTTGAAATTCATTGTTGGTGATGATTTTATATTTTGATTTGGGTTTTGCGGACATTTGCCATCACTGATTAGTTTTTTAGTGAATTTCCCCTATAGGGAAGTAGCTATTACCGTAGGCGGCACGGTGAGACTTAAGCCCGGGACCATGTTATTTTTTTCATTTTGAGGTCCCTAGACCCCAAAAACACCGTTCGTTCATTTTCATATATATGTATATATATATATATATACCTGTCCGTAGGCGCGATAACTTTTGTAAAAAAGGTCCGATCTTGATGAAATTTGGAACAAACGTGTAAAGCGTCATTCATGACTTCTAGTTCGCAAACCAGCAAGATTGACTTACTCTAAGAAGGTTTTTTTCACAAAATAAAATTTATTTTCAAGATTTAACACCTTTTTACTAATTATTTTTAAACTTAATTGTCAAAATTAAATTCAGCTTAAAAAAACAAACAATTTAGCATTTTGAATTATTATTCTACGTAAATCCGTTGCTTAGATATTGGATAGTATTGGATGTGCTAAACACAGTACGTTGTCCAATATTGTTTATAATTTTTCCCTCCAAAAAGTATAGTCACCCTGATTTGAGATGTTTTTAAAAAATACAATTCTGAACATATGATTAAATTTGCAGGTGTTGAATATTTTATTTGCGTTTATTTTGAATAGTTAGAGTTCATTGATCAAGATTTTGCAGAAAATATATACTATATCAAAAAATACAAATTATTTTTAAATTTACTAAAGAAAGTAAGAGCATTTGGAGGGGGGGATGTCTTGGTCTAAACTGCCTGACAATGTAGCATAATATATGATATGTTTAATTATGAGGATTGATAATATGTTTTATTGAAATTGGCTGAAGATGTAGGTCTGTTGCAACAGGGATGTTTTAATTACTATAAAACTGACCATATGATTGAATTTAATTTTTTCATGAGATTGAATTATTTGTTTGTTTTGAGTGTTTTGAGTTCATTGGTTATATGTTTGTTGACATTTATATTCTATAACAAGATTACAGCTATTAAAAATTAAAAGACTAAGAATTATATAAAATACAAAAGTGTATGTATTACTAATGAAAACTAATATGGTCTCTTTGTTAATTTTCCTCATATTTAAAGCTCATGAATGATTAAATATGCGTTTTTAGTATATTATTTACTTAACGTATTCAAATGATACTTTCCTTTAAACTAGTTGAATGCTCACATATACAAAATAAATCCTATGGAAATTCGCTGAGTACGCAGGTCTGCTGCGACGGGGGTATTTTGTTTTTTTACTAATCAGTGATGGCAAATGTCCGCAAAAACCCAAATCAAAATATTAACTAGTGTATTTAAATTTACATTTACCATTAGTTTAGGGTCTTATACATTAGTCTCAACTGATAGACCTCAGGATATTTTCATCACTACTGTGCTAGTTCAGATACAATTTTAGATAACTATTAATATTAACTAAACAATAGTAATTAAATGAAATAATAACATGTCACTTTGCAAAAGTCCATAACAATTAATTTTCTTGTAAACTATGCAGGAAAACAAAAAAAGTTAGATACAGTCATAATGTTCCATTTATTCCTTCTAATTGAATTACAGATTAAATTCACATTGTTACAGTGTTGTAAAAGTTCAATTTTTACGCAATACACTTGCATAGCACGTAAATACTCGTCTTTGCCTTACGTAAAATTCGCACATTTTAGGATATAAATATGATAAAGAGCAAAGAAAAAATCATTTTCATTTTTCAATATTACTTATTACTTAAGACCTCTCCTAAAAATCGTTTCGCTCCCAAACTTTTATGATAAGATTATGAACCACTTACTTAGGAACTTTAATTAAACTATCGCTTTCATGATTTTAATATATAATTAAATGATAAACTAAAATATAAATTAATTTTATAAAATTTATTATTTAACATCTTGTGTATGTACTTGTTTGTTGAAAAATATAAGGCCAAATATTTATTGTTACTTTAATCATAATTTACATTCAATTTAAAAAATAATTACTGGGTAAGGGTGTTGATACGACTGTATTTTATTTTACCCGGGATTCCAATGTGTCACGTTGATAAAATAACGATTTGAACATTTATTTACATACCTGAGCCAGATTAAGCCTAAGGCAAATGAGTCAACTAAAAAAATTGATTGATTTATTGGTCAACGTTTATTTCACAACATATTTATTATAAAAAATTTAATACTAAACACACGCTGATTTAAATGAATAATATATTTTTATTTATAGCATTTTTAAATTATTGAAACATTGGTAGGTATCCATTTTTCTATTTCTAATTAGGCCAATGTCTGGTGAATTTTTACTTACGCCTAAACGTTTAGTCCTGTCAATAATATCATTGCTGTATTTTATATTTTAATTTTGCCTGAAAGGGATCAAAGATTTAAAATTTTGCCTCAACTTTTTTATTTCATTATGTGGGGGCTGAGGTGAAATTTATAAGACTATTGATAAAGGAACTTTAGTTTTCATTCTAATTGCCTTTAAACAGTATTCTGAGTTTTAAACAAAGCAGGAAGACAGGAGTGGACAACGCTCGCAGAGGCTCCAAGCGCCAACGTGCGTAGTTTTAGTTAACGAATTTAAAAACATTACTTTTATTAATTAATTAAAAATGTATTAATTAATTTTTTAAGCTGAACGTGCCAAGTCCCTTTTTTTATAAATTAAATACTAGGCCTAGTTGTGTCGTGCGTGTGAACTATGTATTTTTCTTGTTTTTCGTATGTGTCAATGACAGTTGTTTGTGCTATTTCGAAATAAAAAGTAAACTCCAAATTACATTTTTTTCTCTTCACACGGGCTTAGAGAACAAATTCTTAAGATTCGCGTGTTTTAAAACGTTTGCTTAAAAAAATGTTCCGCTCATTAATCGCGTCATAGAAAATGAAAAAAACATCAGAATTATAGACTCATATTTTTTTAATATGACTTATGAACTAAAAACAGTTCCATGGTATAAATATGTGCATTATACAGAGTCAAACATGTAAGTAAAAGCGTCAGATGTAGGCACCTTTTCAGTGGTTTCCATAATGTGATTCCACGCGCCGTAATTTTTGTCCACAAGTACTGTCCACTCTTGTGGTCTTGTAATTCCTTATTTGCTTGACAACTATGCAATTAAAATGAGACTTTCAACTTATTTTAAAGGCATTTCCTTATTGATTTCCAAACAATACATCATATATTCTAACCGTAATAATCGACAAAAGATTTACATTATAAATGGTAATACAAATGATTTGTATTATACTTTATTGTAACATTTTTGTAAGGTTCAGGATTGATGTACAACTAAACTTCTGAACTGAGCTCTGAGGAAAATAATTACATTGTGAAACTTCAGGCATTTCGTTTTTGGAAGTGATTAGTTGATTAGATTTGTAACTTTAATCAGAACATTAATCCAAAAGTTGTGACTTGTGGATTAAGTTCAAGTTAATTGCAATCCTTGACAGGCAGGAAAAAATACATTTGTCTTAAACATGAAAAACTTCAGAGAGAATGTATAAACTTTTAAGTTAAATCTTAATATCTTAAAAGTCTATACATTCTCTCCTTATGTATTCTACAAGGGGGTGAGGAGGGGTAAATTATCGGTCTTATGAGAATTTTAAAATTAGTGTGAGAAATATTTTAAGCAGGATTTTCTCATATATAAAATTAATTTTCTTCCATTCAGATTGTAGAGTAGGGACGTATATTATTAAGTTTTATTTTAGGTATATTTGCCAATAATGATTAAAAAAGACCAAAGTCCTGCGAGCAAAAAGTATTTTGTTTGTAGTTCACAACACATCAATCCAGTTTTTTATCAAAGAATACGAAGACAGAAGTAAAGATACAGTATTTAGTGAAATTTGTTACATCCTATTCCTGAAATCCTCCTGGTCCCTCTAAAATCTTATTTCTGTATGTTGTCCAAAAAGGACTGGTTGAATAATGCATTATGGATCATTCAAAATAATTCTGTTAGAAGGCCATTTTAGCGCTCTCTTTTTTGGGGTAAAGGTGCATAGTAACCATTTGCCAATCTACTTAGTAAAGATATATTTATAATTAATATTAATAAAAATATTTGCAATTATATATATGACATGTACATGTCATAACAAAAATGTGTTATTTATAAACACTATAGGTTTAAATAGAATCATATATAGTACTAGAAAAAGGCCTGAAGGAGTGAAAGTTTCTCGGTTATTATAAAACTCTGTTTAGTTTTTACTGGGTAGTATCATCAATATCTAATATATTTACAGTATATTAGATAGCAATAGAATACGAGATAGATCTTCTTAAAAATAAGAAATAATAGGCCCAATGTAAATATCAAATCATACCACGCTACTATTGTGCATAAAATTGAAATTAAATAGTCTAACTGTACCAAACAGGGTAAGAGTAACCCTTATTCAAGAAGTAAGATGGAAAATAATATTTTAATAAACGAGGTCACAAACGTTTTCTGTAGTTAATGATTTACTAAATTAAAACTTAATAAATCGTCGAAAGGTTTAAAGTAGACGCGTTTCATTCAATCTACAGTATATTGCTATACAACATAAATAATTTGGCTTATTTATTGATTAGAAAAAGGTCGTGAAGCTCAAAATACTAAATGGAAGCCACAGGCTATGCTCAGTAAGCCTTAGTTGGGAAATGAATGCCCGGTATATTCTCTTTTTAAAAATTATCATTTAGACCCTTATCTTGCGGCCCTTCATCCCTGTGCGTGCTCAAGTCTCGTCATCGTCTAACCCATTGGTCCCTTTATTGAATATTACCTCTCCCTCAAGTGTGTACTCCCCTTAAGCAGACACATTGGTTGTCTGATAAAACAAGTTCCAAATAAGAATTTTAGTGAATTAATAGGCGTTGCACACTAGGAAATAAACGTAAACGTTGCTCGCATAAAAGCAATGGAGTTTTATATTTCCTTTCTTTGTCAGTTTTTATTTTATTCATTTTATCAACATTTTTCAAACCTAATTAGTTGAACATCATTTTGATGAAAAATTGATCTTTTGAACTTCTAAAAAAACAATGATTTCGAACAGCTATTCCAGCTTTTGTTTTACGGCTGTAATATCCTCTGCCATTAAGTTATTGTATTAAAAATATTGCAAGATCCTGGACCATTGGTTTTTACGTAATTGAGTTTGGAATTTACCACCGCCGTCTGCAAATAAGTTTTTAATGTAACAAATGTTTAGCTACTGTACTTACTACCGTACGTCTTTTGACAAGGGTGCAAAGTGGACATTTACCAATCTACCTCTTAATGATATATTAATAATTATTATTGATGTATGCAGTCTAAATACTTGCAATTATACATGTCACAAAAATGTGTTATTTATTGTGACACTGTTCAAACATATCTAATATACTTTATATTAAAAAAGGATCCGGGGGAGTGAACTTTGTTCGGTAATTATATACTCTGTTAAGTTTTTACTCTATGTTATTATCAATGTTCTTATTTAATCTGATTCCAGTACTGGAATCAGCAATAGAAATCGCAATAGAATACGAGACAAATTTTCGATTAATTTTAATAATAAGCACAGCGTACATATTACATTATATCACGCGACTATTATTCTTAAAAATGAGATAGCTTAACTGTACTAAACAGGACAAGAGTAACCCTTCACTAAGAAGTAAGATTCTAAATAATATTTCAGTGAAGTAGGTCTCTTTCTTGTGGTTAATGATTAATTAAGTTGCAACTTAATAAAGTGTCTAGAGGTTTAAAGTAGGCAAGTTACATTCAGTCTACATTATATTGCTATAAACTATAAATAATATGGCTTTTTTCCTTATAGGCCAAAGGTCGTGAAACTCAATGAAATAAACGTAAAATTGAGATAAATTTACAACATATTTATTTAGTATACTAAATGAAAGACGCAGCTTATGCTCAGTAAGTCAGAGTTGTGAAATGAATGCCCGGTATATTCTCTTTTTAAAAATTATCATCCAGACCCTATCTTGCGGTCCTTCATCCCTGAGCGGCGTGCGTGCTCAAGCCCTGACATCGTCTGACCCATTTGTCCCTCTACGTAAAATTACCTCTCCCTCAAATGCGTACTCCCCGTACCCAGACACATTGGTTTTCTTATAAAACTAGATCCAAATAAGCATTTTCGTGAATCAATAGGCTGTGTCAGATTTAGTTTTATTCTTCATATCAAACAATTTCAAAAGTAATTCGTCCTTTGTACTGAATTTAATGAATTTTTCGTTTAAAATTGAGGTTTTGAACTTCTAAAATACAATGATTTCGAACAGCTGTTCCAGCTTTTGTTTTAAGGCTGTAATATCCGCTGCCATTAAGTTATTGAATTGAAAACATTTACAAGATCTTGGACCCTGGGTTTTTACTTTTGGGAATTCACCACCGCCATCAGCAGAAAATGTTTTAATGCAACACATTTTTAACTACTGTACTTACTACCGTACTTTTTTGACAAGGATGCAAAGTGAAGATTTACCAATCTACCGCTTAATGACATATTTATAATTATTTTTAATGTATGCAGTCAGAATATTTGCAATTATACATGTCATAAAAATGTGCTATTTATAATCACTTTATGTAATAATGTTAAAAAAGAAACATATATAATTCACTTTATATTAAAAATGGATCTGAGGAAATGAACTTAGCTCGGTAATTATATTACTCTGTTAAGGTTTTATCATTAAAGTCAATGGTTTTACTCTATGATATTCTCAATGTTCTTATTTAATCAGATTCTAGTATGTAAATAGAAATAGAATACGAGATAAATTCTCGTTTTTAATTTAATAATAAGTACAGCGTAATTACCACATCATATCATGTGACTACTGTGCTTAAGAATGAAATAGCTTAACTGTACTAAACAGGACAAGAGTAACCCTTCACTAAGAAGTAAGATGGTAAATAATATTTCAATAAATGAAGTCACAAACGTTTCCTGTGGTTAATTAGGTTTAGGTTAAAACTTAATAAATTATCAAAAGGTTTGAAATAGACAAACTACATTCAATCTACATTATATTGCTATGAACTATAAACAATTTGGCATATTTCCTGATGAGCCAAGGATCGTGAATCTGAATATGCTAAATGGAAGCCGAAGGTTATGCTCAGTAAGTCTGAATTATGAAATGGATGCCCGGTATATTCTCTTTAAAAAAATTATCATCTAGACCATTATCTTGCGGCCCTTCATCCCTGAGCGGCGTGCGTGCTCAAGCCCCGACATCGTCTGACCCATTTGTCCCTCTACGTAAAATTACCTCTCCCTCAAGTGCGTACTCCCCGCACCCAGACATTGGTTATCTTATAAAACTTGATCAAAATAAGCATTTTAGCAAATTATTACGCTTTGCACATTAAGCAATATAACATGAATATAGCTCAGTGAAAAAGAACTTAATATTACATCGTAAATAGTAAAACTGAACCTATGGTTTTATACTTAAACTTTAAACTTCTGTTTTTTTTACCAGCGCGAAATATTGAAAATGGATTATTTGGAATTTTTACACACGTTTTCTTTTACAATCTCTAGGGAGTGCATCAATGCCCAACGACTGATATGTTCTCAAACAAAAAAACCATGCGTATAAATTGTATTTTAACTTCAATATGAAATGCAGGGTAACAAAAAAGTCTGGAAACGGCTTAATATCTTTTTAACTAAATCCGTTAGAAAATTCAAACCTTTCATATCAACTTATATGTATGAAAACTACTTTTTGCGAGTATTACCATTTTTTGACCTCCACAAGGGGACGACCCATGAGGAGTAGGTACATAATCTTTAATGTAAGCATAGGTTGATATGCACATCATTTTAAAGGGCTGGTTAAGTGGAGTTAACTGCCGGAAACTGCGTCTCAAAAGGTTCATGCGTTACAAAATAGTGGCTGATAAAAAATCTAATAGAATTACAAAATGTTCGCCTAAATATCGTATCAAAATTGTTCACAGCCTATATGTCTGGAGAATAAAAACTCCGGAATTTAATGTCAGACCGAAAAGCCAATTTTTTAGGGTGCCGAAGAGGATATCAGTTCCAATGGGGGACGGCCCACAAGGAGTCGGTGCAAAATCTTAGATGTAAGCATGGGTCCATATGCACATCATTTTTAAGGTCAAATAAAATGCAATGCCGCAAACCGCAATTCAAAAGGATTATTGATTACAAAATGGCGGGTGATTCAAGTTTTCAACAAAAACACATAGGCTTAGGTTTGATATGCAATTTGATTTGTTCAAACGTTTATTCAACCCCCCCCCCCCCCCCTCAAAACTAACCCTATGAATTCTTGTTGAATACTTGAATCAGCCGCCATTTTGTAACAAATGAATCTTTTTAAGTGCGGTTTGTGGCATTTAACTCTACTTGGTTAGCTCTTAAAAATGATGTGTATATCGACCTATGCTTACACTTAAAATTTTGTACCGACTCTTTGTGGACCATCCCCCCTCGGAGGTAAAATTTTCTACGGCACCCTAAAATATAGGTTTATTTTCAGGCATAGAGTGTAAACAATTTTTAAACAATCTTTAAGCGAACAATGTGTATTTCCTTTAGATTTTTGATCAGCCGCCATTTTGTAATGGATGAACCTTTTGAGACGCGGTTTCCGGCAATGAACTCCACTTAACCAGCCCTTTAAAATGAGGTGCATATCAACCTATGCTTACATTAAAGATTATGTACCTACTCCCCATGGGTCGTCCCCTGGTGGAGGTAAAAAAATGTTATTGCTTAAAAAAATTATTAATGCTTAATGGTAAAATTATATGCAAAAAGTAGTTGTTTTCATTCATGTAAGTTGATGTGAAAGGTTTGAATTTTCTAACAGATTTAGTTAAAAAGATATTAAGCCGTTTCCAGACTTTTTTGTCACCCTGTATATTGATTACTGTAAAGCCTCCTACAGCTATATACATCCGAGAAACTGGATATTGGATGGGACTGACAAACAATAACACTTTTTTAATATTGCCAATTTTTCAATAGACATTTACACTCTTAATTCATTATTACAGATCTTTGTGATGATATTTTATCATTCTGGCCAAAGTATTTTTAACATGGAAGCAAACTATACTTTGTGTATATGGAATTCAAATTTAATTTTAATAAGATTTAATGTACTGTGATAATAATATTACGAATGTATATTTTTAAACCATCTACACCGCTTTTATCTAAAAACAAGGTATATAAACGTCTTGGTCGTGAAATAATAGTATTTAAATTAACTTACAGATACGGGTCCTGCCATGAGGTCAGACAGTTTCAAGTACCCAACCCAAAACGCTTTTCTAATTACAAGGTGCACCTGTGTTGGGTTTCTCAAAAGTCACTAATAGTAGTTGGCTGGAAATTGAGTTTTCCATTTCAAAGCATCAAGAACATTTTACGAATACACTAAGTAAAAAGTGGGAAATGGCATAGGGCTACACGTTGTTAATAAATACAAACAAAATAAATTTTGAATCAACAGAGTTTTATTTTAATAAGGGTTTCTACTGTAACTTATGGGCGAATCCTAATGCTTGGGTAATGACTCCGATGGGAAAAGGGCTTGATTTATCTGTTATTTTCTGTGAAGGGTTCAATCGTCGGTACTTTGGTATTATACGGAGGCCACCCTTATACAGCGCGCTGCGGTGGTTATGTTTGATTAGGTTATCATAAATATATTACAAGGACTCTCCTCGGTTTGTTACGGATCGAACGATACCAGATGAGTCTTACCTTCGCCCGCCAAATCCCCTCCTAGTAGGCCTAGGTCAGGTTGTTCACCGGAGTGTGTCCATCACTTGCCTACAGGATTTGGCGGGCAAAAGTATGACTCATCCGTTATCGTTTGGTTTGTAACGAAATGAGGAAACTCCTACTAACATATTTATAATAACCTAACTTAACATAACCACCGCAACGCGCTGTATAAGGGTGGCGATCGGGTGTTGCCGTTAGCGGCGGTGACATTTTACCTCGCCGACATCGCTGCCTTCTGGGAGGCATAACACAAAGACCGCTTATAATAATTATGTCGAAGTTGGATAGTAAGTCAATTAAAGTATGTTCTCTCCAATTATGTAGTAATTTTTGGTATCCAGTTAAAAAAAACCTCTCTAAAAATAGTGGCCTCCGTATATTACCAAAGTACCCAATCGTCTTAATCATGGTTAACGAAAAGAATATAGGAATAACATGAATATTATTCTATAAGAATGAATTACAAGCATGAATATATCTTATTAGGCATGCAATGTGATTTAGGCATTTTAATAATTTGAAAATAAATAATAAACACGACATTAGTTGAAGGTCAGACTCCCAAGCCCCTAAACATTGTTGTACTGTTTAGTTGTCTTATTTCTCCTCAGGGATAGCTTATTCAAACTGTTCTTTTTCTCGAAACGTTTATGGGCTCCCAAAACAGTTTGTTTAGGCCCGTATTACATTAGGTGACTAAGCTGGCGGCGTTGTTAAATCACTTATTTGTTATTGAATGGGGTGGCTGTTTAAGGCGTGACTGAAACAGCCGACCTGTGAATTATATGGGAATTGTTGTTCAATACATCACAACATTTCCTATCACACAGGGGCTTGAATTGTGCGATGCTTTTCAGCAAATTTAATATATTTCATCTTTGATGTTGACATAAAAAAAAACACTTAACTATTTGCAAGGACTAATTTAGCCAATGTAGTAAAGTGGTTTCACGAGCGCAAAAAGACTCAATAAAGAGAACTGAAAGTTCATAACTGAAACTAAGACATAAACAGCCATTGTAATAACATTGAAATAGATTATTTGAAGAAATTGATGCAAAAACCAGGAGAGTCCAATTTTGAAAAGGTTACAGAAGATAAAAGAAAGAGTGGGTATGTATTTTTGCCCAAAATAAATGTGAAAGAGTAGAGATGTCTTTTTTTACTCAAATACGTGTTTGAATGGACTTTAAAACAAATTGTAGACCGATGCAGTATTCACAGTTGGCATTTTACGTCTTCATTTTTCTCTTCACGTTTTTAAATAGCACTAAACCACAACCGGGCTAGTAGGTTATTTTCAAATTGTCTCCCTTAAAAATGTGACATTTTTTATGAATAATTGTCTACCAAAAACCCCTCAAAAAGTATTTAAGTAAAGAAATGTTGAGGGTAATGACCGTGGTGATTTCTCCATCCCGCCCCGTGAGGAAACTCTTTGTATCGTTGCAAGTGCTCTGTTTGATGTGCCACAGCTGCGAATGAAGTTTCAAATCAATCTTGCAGTGTTGACTGGTTTTCTGGCACAAAGGTGATGCACAAGCGTTTATGTAGCTTTAGATACATTTTAAGCATTCGTCGAAAATAAGTTATGACTTCCACAAAGACTTAGAAAATAAATTGAAACATAGACAGAGATCGGAGATCAAGTTGGCCATTTAATTAAGGTTATCTACTATATATTTGTCAAATACCACTCAGTGGAATCATCGTTCAGCCCAAACTACTTGACGTAGGACCTTGAAACTTTGCATGGATGTTCCTCTTAGGGTGTAGGCATCCGCTAAGAACGGATTTTACAAAATTCGTAGTATAAAGGGGTTTTTGGCGAGGCCGAAGTTTTCAAATTTTCCCATTTAAAAGTATGTTGGACGACTTTTGTTTACATTTTTAATGTTCATAAAACTATCAGCTGGTAGTTAGCTTCGGAAATTTATACGTTGTTACAGATGATAATAAATTGATTTCTTTGATCATGGCTTCATTGATTTTCATTTGTTGATTTGTTTCAAGGCATAATTATGTACTATATAAAAGAGTTAAGTGGCACCATCTATATTTCGGTAGCGGGAGTTATCGTTTTTCCTGGAGGCGTTCCTAATATTTTTTTTATTACATCTATGCCTGACAGATGATTTGGTGTTTCGTATAATTCGACGTACGCAGATTTAAATGTGAAGAGCATACTGCCTTTTATGGCTGAGTCTTGAGACTATATCCCGGTAAGATGGAAAGAGAAAAGAACAGTGGTTTTTCAGTCACAAACAGAATGTGCTGAAATGATACGATTCTTATTTGATCTATTTATGTAAAAAATTATAAATTATACAAATCCCTGATTGTAAGTTATATTTATACTATCTTTTCTACTATATTTTTGTCAAATACCACTGACCTATCATTGTACAGCCAAAACTAACCTAGAACCTTGAAAATTTGCATGGACGTTCCTTACAGAGTGTTGGCATTCACCAAGAACGGATTTTTTTTAATTCGAGGTTTTTAGAGGTTTTTGGTGGAGCTGACGCTTTGAAAATGTCCCATGTTAATGTAATGGATGATCTTTTGTTTAAATTTCCAATGTTATTAAATCAAGCATAATAGCTTCACAAACGGATACGTCGTCACAGCTGATTTATAATTTGATTCCTTTTATCATGGTTTTATGGTTGTTTTGATGATTTTGTTTGGTTATTCGTACTATATAAAAGTTACATTTGGTTAAGTTTCGTACCTTATACGTTTAATCATAAGCTCATTATGTAGTACCATCTTTTTAGGCTGCGGGAGCTATAGTTATTTCCTTAGGCCGGCCTTTATGTTTTTAATTACAATCATGTCAATTACAATAATTTGGCAATACCTTTTTCAACTAATTCGACGGTGTCCCGGCTTTTCACGGAAAAATAAATGCTGCAATCAGTGGTTGATCTTAAATTATTACTACCCGCCCATATTTTAAGTTAAAAACGAAGTGAATCGAGTTTGAAATACTGCCCACGGATAGCACCATAACTGTTTCAAACATTCAGCCCTTTACTGTACTTAATTGATGCCCTACTAGGCAATCCAGGGACGTAGTGGTAAATCTACAAAGAAGTACCTTAAAATCGACACATTTGGTGTTAAAATCGGTCCGGCCGTTTTCGAGTTATAACGGTGAAAAGAAAACCTTCACTGTCTACTGTGGTATCCTACATCTTACTGTGGTATCTACATTTTATCCTACATTCCGCCATACAACAAACATATCTCTACATGACATATTCCTTGATATTGTTGATATAAATATTTTCTATTCAGTCCTCTAGATTCTTCATATCAAGATTGGACGATAATTTTTATCGTGAGCGAAGCCACGGGTTCTGCTAGTATTCAATAAATTATAAATTTTTTGCAAATGGAGATGAACCCAAAAAGTTAAGAAACTGAGTGTTGAATGGCTGTTTCCAAAAATTAGAATGTATGCTCTTTAATCCCATTTTCAAATCATTGATTAGTTTTGAAGAACAAGTGATATATAAGCAATTGAGACCTCATGATCCATTTATAAACACCCTGTATTTAGTCTCATGTAAGTGTAGTACGTTTCTCCGCAAAGTAATATTTCATATCGTAAAAAACCCTAGTTTCCTCCAGAACGTTACCAAATTTTAATTCTACTTCAGTTTCAATTACGTTTTTCCCTGTTAGATTTAAAAGCAATATGTTGGACAGACTGCGCCAGTGCCAAGCCCACACAGTGTATGCGGGGCCTGTGGCCATGGGGTATCTCTGGGGGGAAACCCTTTTCTAGTTCAATTATTGCCGCACTTGCGTATGTATTTAATTAAGTAACTAGAGCCTTGAAGGGGCTAATAGCCCCTAAGCATAATTCTTCTTTACTATAGTACAAAATACCTTCTTAGCAAATAGGCTTTTGGATTCACTAAATTATGATTATACCTAGCATTTGGTTTTAAGTAAACAAAGCAGACCTTTATACATCCCAGTAGTTTTTAAATGACAGCTATTTTGCGTTACTTCTCATTTAATAGTAAGCTTAAAGCAATTTCAGTGTTTTCCCCGAGTCCCTGGGATGGAGACCTTCAATTTCAGCCCCCTCCCATCATACTGCGACCTTCCAAACGCCCACAATTTCGGAGTAAAGATTTCTCTTACGTAATTATACAGGGTGAGTTTCTACTGACGCCCATAACTTCGCCAGTGGATTCTACTGATCAAAAGGAACAAAAAAGTAGCAATAAACCCTAGTCCAATTCCGAACCGTTTGGTCGTAATAGAGAATTTTGTGTTTTCAAAAAATATTGGGCTTTCTGTCAGTATTTACTTTATAAAAATAAAACCGATTAATCTAGCGATTTATATTAAAAATAATTTGAAAGGGCATTAAATTTGCTATAAAACCAAGGTTACATGAAAAAATATTTCATTACATACATCGGTTCCTAGCCGAATAAAAAAAATATCGTATAATAGTTATTTTGTTTTTAAGTTTAAGAACCCCTTTTTCTTACTTTATTCCGGTGCCACACAATGTTCAACTAGATAAAAAAACTTCCTCATTTAATAAGCTTTAAATTGATATGCAGTTTTAAATTGTTGTTGGTAGAATTGACAGAAAAACTACCATCAAACTAAAGTAAAACACGGTTTACCGATTTGGTTTTAGCAAGGTAACAAACCTACTAATAATAATCTCACTGATTTACACATGTTTTGGTTCAAATCGTACTGGTTCAAATCAGCTGATTCAATTGTTATGATTTGTAAACAAGTCTAAATCAGCTAAAGTAAATAACGTTATTTGGTTTCCAAGTCAGATTAAAACGCTTGTTTGTTATTTTTCACGTTATGGATCCTTTCACAAGTTCAGAATATGCTGATATGCATTATGTTTATGGTTTTTGTTCCGGAAATGCGTCTGAAAGTGTTCGCGAGTACATTCGACGCTTTCCAGACAGGCGGATTCCTGATCGAAAAATATTTATTCGCGTCCACCAGTGTTTGCGTGAAAATGGAAGGTTTCCCACCAACGGCCGCTTAGTTGGCAACTTTATGCAAGATGTCGGATTGGAAGAGGTTGTCTTGGAACGGGTAAGTGAAGATCCTAGGATAAGTACGAGGACATTAGCCCGTGAGTTTGGGGTATCCCAAACATTTGTGTCAAAACTATTACGAAAAGAGGGGTTGCACCCATTTCATTTCAAGCGTGTCCAGAAACTCGAGCCGAGAGATCCACCTCAGAGGCTTCAGTTTTGTCATTGGATCCGGTAACATGACAGAAGGGATTTCCTGAAAACAATTTTATGGACTGATGAATGTTCGTTTACGAGAGATGGAGTCTTTAATTTCCATAATGAGCATCACTATGCTGACGATAATCCGCACCTCGTTCGTGAATCTAGGAGTCAGTCACGATTCAAGGTAAATGTGTGGGCTGGACTGATAGGAAATCGAATTATTGGACCATTTGTTGACCTTCCTCCAACACTGAATGGAGTTGACTACTTACAGTTCCTAACTGAAATCCTACCAGAACTCCTGGAGGACATTCCATTGAATTTGCGTGATCGCATTGTGTACCAAGCTGACGGCGCACCTCCGCACTACGATCTCAATGTACGTGACTATTTAAGAAACAATTTCCGCTTGTGGATAGGAAGAGGTGGAACCGTTGCCTGGCCTCCTGGGTCACCAGACCTCAATCCATTGGATTATTACTTTTGGGGGTATCTAAAACAAGAGGTTTATCGGACGCCAGTGGAATCAGCTGAAGAAGTGAGAAACCGAATTGTCACAGCTACTGCACGACTACGCAATACGGTAAACTTGAATGCGACTGTAAGAGAGCTGAGAAAACGTGTCCGCATCTGCATCAGACAAAATGGTGGTCATTTCGAAAACTTGCTTAGGTAGCAATCAACATTGTCTATTCTGAATGCTTGTAATTAATTTGGTAATACAAAGTAACCATTGAGTTACTGTATGAAAATGTTGTGTTCATTTGCCTTGTATTATTACAATAAGAATACCCTTACTCGTAAACCTGGTTTTTATTTAGTTTCATAGTAGTTTTTCTGTAATTTGTTTACAAATCATAACAATTGAATCAGCTGATTTGAACCAGTACGATTTGAACCAAAACATGTGTAAATCAGTGAGATTATTATTAGTAGGTTTGTTACCTTGCTAAAACCAAATCGGTAAACCGTGTTTTACTTTAGTTTGATGGTAGTTTTTCTGTCAATTCTACCAACAACAATTTAAAACTGCATATCAATTTAAAGCTTATTAAATGAGGAAGTTTTTTATCTAGTTGAACATTGTGTGGCACCGGAATAAAGTAAGAAAAAGGGGTTCTTAAACTTAAAAACAAAATAACTATTATACGATATTTTTTTTTATTCGGCTAGGAACCGATGTATGTAATGAAATATTTTTTCATGTAACCTTGGTTTTATAGCAAATTTAATGCCCTTTCGAATTATTTTTAATATAAATCGCTAGATTAATCGGTTTTATTTTTATAAAGTAAATACTGACAGAAAGCCCAATATTTTTTGAAAACACAAAATTCTCTATTACGACCAAACGGTTCGGAATTGGACTAGGGTTTATTGCTACTTTTTTGTTCCTTTTGATCAGTAGAATCCACTGGCGAAGTTATGGGCGTCAGTAGAAACTCACCCTGTATATAATATATAGATGATTTGGTATTAAATCTGCATCGTTATAACATAAACTAAACAAACGTACTTAACTTTTTATAATTTTAAATTATGAAAAAACTCAAACCCTTAATTATTATGAAATCAGAAAAACTTAAATTGGAATTATTTTTTACTATAGTAAATTGAACGTGCATGGTTATTTTATTAGCTGCATTTTGAAAAAAAATGCCACATGTCAACATCTACCATATGGCTTAGAATCAAGCATTAGAACCACATGTTTAATGTAAACAAAGCAGACGTTTTTTCAATCCCAATGCATTTTAAATGGAATAAATTTTTCGTTATTTGTCACTTTCTGGTATCTTTGGACATAGTCTGCTATTTTTGCCGACCCCCTGGGACCGAAACCTTTCATTTGAGCCCTCTCCCATCATCCTGTGAGCTGTCAAACTCTCACAATTTTGATTTAAAAAAATCGCTTACAGGATTAATAATATAGAAGATAGAAGATAGCTGTTATAACCTTTCTTCGCACAGTCAAATTGCCAAATTAACTATAATTCTTATAAGAAAACAACAAAAATCCCTGGAAAATATATACAAAAGTAGCCCAAGGAGACGTATCAGGGGATCTATGAACGTGAATAGGATTACGTGGTAGTCGGGCTTACAATCTATCTTTCTGTAAAATGTTTTCCAGTTAATCCGTTATTTTTGCAAAAATAACAGACAGACAGATATACAGATAGAAACCACTTATTCTTTATAGATAGAGTTTAATTAAGTATTATGAGGGCAACATATTAAAACTACTTTTAAACGTAGAAATAGTTTAAAAAGACATTAAATTGTGGTAAATTTATGCACCTTTCCAACTTATATTATGACCCTTAAACTTCTCTACAATTTTACCATGAACCAGGTGCCATACAAAAATTGAGTATCTTTTACCAGTTTTAATTATAATTCATATTACTTGTTACAAAAATAACTAAAGTGGTTCGTCATAAAACCAATATAGTTCTTAAGGATTCTGGTACTAAGTGACAGTTACAGTTTACACTACCGAGGCTTTTAACCTGTATTTATTGGTAAATATTAACCTAATTATATCTTTCTTACGTACTTAACGAAGACGATACATTGTACACTATTACGGCCAGTTAGTTTATTGTGATGAACGAGCCATTACCACGTTAGTCCGATTAAATCAACATTAAAGTGAGCCATTATGAGGCCTGTTACAAAAAGAGAAAGATTTATTAATGGAGCTATTTTAAGTCGGAAGACATTTTCTCAAATGTAATGGCCGTCTGCAGATATGAGGATCGACTTAATGAGTTAGCGGTCGAGTAGGTTACTTGTATTACTCGCCCACTTTTTGACCGATCCAATTACAATGATTACTCCGGGTGAGTATAACTCACCTGCAAACTCGACCAATGTATATCCACCCAAAAATGTGATTCTGCGTTAACAAAGCAACGAGTGAGCTGCCTAAAACCACTAACGAGCCAGACAGGATTTCAACGAACGACATGCCCGGTCTTCGTTCCGAGTGCCAATGAGCCACCAAAAAATCCATGAGTTTAATTTTACTCTAAATTAAATTAAATTATATTAAATTAGTAGAATTAATTGCTTTGCTCGATTAATAGAATTTAGTGCGCCTGTTGTTCAGTTAAAAGTTTAATAAGGACATTCAGTCGAATATACAAAGTATTTATATATATAATTCATGTTTTCGGTAGGGATATTTTTACATTGCAATGTCAGAAGGGACAAATAAAATACCTCTTGCAGTAAAATTTCCGTTGTATATTAGTATTTACATGAAAATTCTACAATTTTTCTATTAAGCTGCAGAGTGCCACGTGCCAACTCCCACGAGAGAAAATCTTCTTAGAACCGATTTGTTTGACGTAACTGATGAATCAGACTTACCTCACGAAATTCTATTACCACTAAAACTTCTATAATTCAGCGTGTAATATACGTTTTGTCAGGTTAAAACATATTGTACAACTAAAATGTTTATGGCGTTACAAAGTGATTAAAATATTATCTTTCAAATAATTAGTTAAATTTATAACTTTGATAAAAAAACCGAATATTGGAGGACTAAATAATGGTTTTTTTTGGTTTATAAGAAACCATAAAATAAATAATCGAATCAAGTTAATTACTTAAAGATTCAATGCAAAGTAGATATTTAAAACCTCTCATCGTACGAACGTTTATAAAACACCATTATGCAAGGTTCTATGCAATTTTCATTGATTGAAGACAATGAAGAAGGTGCTTTGAAAACAGGAGGGTCTTCAAAAGAAAGGGTGTGTTCACAAAGCCTTTCGCTGCTCAGTTTACTTATTGTTTCAAAGTTTTTGCTCACTAACGGTCCTTGATAATCGATGATTTATTTTCATACGAACTAAAAGAAGGACGTGGAACCTTATATCTAACCTTAAAGAAAATTAGGCGTACATAGCTTTCCTACCAGGATATAACTGTAGCTAGGAACTCAATATTAGAAAAATACTATGCTTCAAAAAGCTGAATCATATTTCAAAATTAAACGTTTTTGCAAAAAATATTAAAGCCTGAACCATTGTAGCTGTTATACTGAGTAAAATTTGAAGCTCATCAACCAGAGTATACCCCAAAACTTTCTTACGAGGTCAAGTTTTCCGAGCCTCGGTCGGAAAAATTGACCTCGTAAGAAAAGCGTCTTTTTAGTCCCTAGTAATTAAATGTACTATTAAAAGCTCAAACCAATTTAGTTTAGTCATTATTCAACCTTGAACTAGTAAATAATGTTATGCATTGATGTTTTGTATACATACTGTTAAAAAAAGGTTTTTGGGAGTGCAGGCTTGTTGGAACTAAGATGGCTAAAAAATAAAAATACATTTCTGATAAACATATCGAAAAGCAAAACGTACTGGACGTTGATGTTCAGAATTGCTTAGGTTATCTTGTAAATGAAGTCGTCGACATGCATGAAATAAGGCTATTTGCATTTTAAACGAAGTAAGGAGAAATTGAGGTTCATTTCATCCCAGAAAAAATAACACAGTATTAAGGTTTTACGTTGTTTTAAGCAACGTTTTCTAAATTGGATGTTCACTCTATGTTTTAATATCATGAATGAATAATGACATTAATTAATAATTAAAATTAAATGAAATACCGTCAACAAAGTAACTGTATATTGATCACGTTGTTAAAGAAATATATAAGTGACTTGGTTACTTGTAGGTCTTGCTTTCGCTTTAGGTCCTTCGGATGAATCAAAACGGCGATTCAAACAAACCTTGAATGTCACTGAGAGGTCCTAGAACAAGACATATAAGTAAGATCAATCGTAATTAGAAATGGAAGTGTAAATATTTATCTGAAATAACTATCTAGGTCTGAATATTGTCTGCTTTTAATCATGGTTATCATGTTATCTCCAGTAAAAGCTGGGAATTTGTTTAGCGTTAAACCAAAATATTCGGTTACTTTTCAATTAGAACAAGGTCTATATACTTGTAAAGAAAAGCATATTAAAAAAATTAGATTGCATGACAGTAAACTGTGTTTAACTTTTCCGATGCGAATAATCGGTAGCTTAATTAACAGCCGGTAATTTAATGAGCATTTTAAAACTAAATCGTTCAAAAATCCTAAATAAAACTGGGGATATGGTAAAATTGTTTTCAAATTTCTAAAATAATTATAAAAAATTGCATGGAGATCTGTAGCTCACATCAAGCTTGTTATTTAATTATCATAAAGTTTTGAGGTTCATTTTCAGTTTTATTTTTACGATACTATTCCTCTTTTTAGCTGGACAGCAAATACTCGACTCTCCATCATAAAAAAACTCACACATAAGTAAAACAATGCAGAAGGGCGATGGGAATAAACGGCCCCTAGAGCAGGGGAAGTTGAAAGGGCCTTTCGTCTCATTGTGCTTGGTATCCGCCTGGCGTCCTTACAGATGGAATGAGATATTTAGTTTGTATACGCCCCTCACTCCTTTGTGAAAAAGGTCTGGTGAAAGAATTAATAACTAGGTAAACTCTCACTGAATTACTCGTTAATGTTTTCGGCTGTGACGGATCACAAAATGCACACATTACTCATGGAAATTAATCTTTCTATTAGAAAATTCACTGTATGATTAGGGTATTTATTTTTTTGTGTGATCAAGTTCAGTCATCTGAACATAAAACATCACCTTACAAGTATTCCATCTTATTGGAACCAATCACTAAGAGTCAAAACGTACAGTTTTTTTGTGACTCACTTTGTTCTGTTTGCCTGATGTTAGCAATTCCAGCGCTCATTATTTGTTTTAACTACTATTTTTTTGGTTTGAAATCTTTTACAGCAAAATGCTTATTTTAGTTCATTTTTTTGGTGGTCAAAATGCCACTGGCGTAGAAAGCACAAAAAAAAATACATTTTGTGATGAACTTAATGTATTTAAATGTGAGGGTACTATAAGATATTATTAATTTTATCGCTGATTACTTCGATATGTTTTTCTTGTTATCGTTTCGTTTAAATATTTGGTTAAATTAAGTTTTAATCCAATACGTTATAATCATAAATCACAGGAAACAACTTAAGTTAGATTCTTAGGAAATTTTTTTCCATCTTATTAATGCTAAGAATTTATTTTCTCCTTTTTCATACAATTTTAGCTATTACACTCTCAAAGGGTCCTAGCATTTTGAAGAATATTTGTAATATGGTATGATTTTCACGGGCGTCGCGTCTTACCTATTATTTCTTAACTTTATTCTATTTGTTTAAGCCATACGTGCAAAAATATGAGATAACATTGAAAATATCAAATATAAATAACTCAGCAGATTTTGATACTCCCCTGGAAAGGTTCGCTTCCTTGGCAACTTTTTATAAATAAAGCCTATAGTACAAGTTTATATTTGAACAATATAGTTGTTTTCGTTGTAGGTTTGAAGAAATACTTGATCTTTACTCATGTCTTAGTAATTCTCAATAAATTTTGTAATACTACCTCGTATACCCCACAAGTTTATTTTAATTTTTAATTTTTGATTGTATGTCTCATGTTTTTTCCAACGCCCTTTTAGCAACTACACCTAAAAATACATCTTCGAAATAAGCGTCCTTACTCCACATTTTGGATGTATAAAAACAAGCTATTTGTATATTTGGGAATCGTTTTTACTTGCAATAGAAAATTTATTTTATATATCTTTCATAAAATACAATGAAATTCAAAACTTATCATAGAAAAAACAATAATGAATAAATTAATTAATTTTAGTTGTGCATAATTGTGCATAATTTAGTTTATTGGCTGCTTATCGAATAAAGAGAATATAAAAATGTATTTAGATATAACCAAAAGTTTATAGATTCTTCTTGAAGTTTATAATGCCATAAAAACATTAATAAGACGATTTTATTTTACCCTGTACATCAGTTGGATTGTAATAAACTTAAGCTCAATCCTTAAGTCACAACTTTTGGATTAATGTTCTGAGTACAGTTGCTAATCCAAACAACAAATAACTTTAAAAACTAAATTCCTTGCGTTTCACAATGTAATTGAGTCTCTTAGAACTTTTTCTGCATCAATCACATCCATAAATATTTAAAATAAAGAAAAATATCGTTTTGATGTTTGAGTATGTTGTTATTATATTTTATTACAACAATTTATGTTAAGTAATTTAGCACGCTGACAAGGTTAATAGGCATTGAATAATAATTAGTGAATAAGTAAAGCATTTCTTAACTCATGTTGCTCTGCCACACTTGAAATTCAAAATATATATGTTACGAATTCTGGGAACGTCTGAAATTCCCACTCTAAGCTCGACGCGGAAACAGTGTAGTACCCACATTGCGGGCAGAGCATTTTAATCGGCTATTGTCTGACGCAAAACTGTCAAATCGTTGGAGTGAAAATAAATTTTTGACATTTTCCGAATTTGGGGTTTGAGCGGTCAAAACAGCCATCAATAGGTTTTTATTTCATAACACAATATTTTATTTTTTAAATATTTTATTTCATAACGTTGAAATCGAACTCGAATGTTAAATATTGTTCATTTGTGTAACCACTTCCTTCGTAAATGTAGTAAAACCTTTTGTCTTCGTAAATAGACATTGGTTGTTCGATGTGTTATTGTCAAATAAAATAAGGGATGAGCAGTCCAAGAATAATAGTATTTACTCCTTCATTTAAACGGCACATTCCTTTTTTGATAATGATGAAATTAATAATAATAAAAATTGTGAACGCACGTTATTCAATTGTACGTGCCGATAATTAGAATTTATTAAGGCGGGAAAGATTATCTTTATTTACAAACAAACAATAAGCCGATAAAAAAAGACTTAGATTGTCCAAAATATTTCAAATTTTTAGGCGAGCATTCCCACAGAAACAGCAACAAAAAAAACATGGAAAACAAGATAACATGGATTATTAGCACATGAAAATATAATAATGAAAATTTCACAAGAGATTTTAAACGTTAAGGTTAAAACTCTATAACATTTACCTCTCTTATAAAAATATAAAGTCTTTACTTTATCTCACCATTCTGTGGTGTTTCCAACACGAATTACCTGTCTCTTGTGTAAATTAAAAAGGTAAATTGATCTGTTTAGTTTGTACCACACCTTCCCGGTATGCCTGCCACGAGCACATTTTAATTACCTTTTGACTGTGAACCTTCGTCTCAGATAATTACTATTTTACTGTTCCTGGAAGTGGTAAGGGGTATAAACGTGATAGGGTTACCTGGAGCTTGGGCTGATTTCCTTATGGTGGGTGTAATATTGTGTTCGCTTTTGGAAATTAGCATTTACGTTATGTAACAGAAAAGATTGAATATTTATTTATCTTTGAGTAGGGGAGGGTGATAAGAAAATTCCTTCACTCAGTATCTTCAAAAAATCAATATTCAATTAAAATTTTAATATGCAATTGAACAGAGAGAGTATAAAATTAAAATAGCATGCTAGAAAACATTACATAAATCACACACCATATGTAATTTTTTTAACCAACTGAACAATATTTAAGAGTCGTGTGCTTTAACAGGCTAGAGCTAAAAGGAAGATGCTATTTCTTTAAATGTATATACGAATAAATTATTAAGATTGTTATGTTTATGACTGAAATCTAAACATTTGAACCCGTTTCAAACGTTTATACAATTTATTTACGGAAAATACACTTTAATCTTTAAGGGAATAAGGAAAAATGGCAAAATTAAAAAAAAATTAGGTACATCCCTTATTTTTTATAGCAATAAAAACATAGAAATTTTATTTTGTTAATTATTTCCAAACAATTCAACATTAAAATTATTTAAGTGTAAAAACATTACATCTACGAGCTAAAATAAATACCCATTAAAGTTAATGACATTTTAGTGTATGAAGTGTTTTAGATACTATCAGCCAAACATAAAACTAATATGAAAATATAAATAAAACATAAAATGCAGCGCGACGGTAAGAAACTATTTAACATATTATTTAATAACGATAAGCTAACTAAGGAAAAATTTGCTTAACATATCATCGACACTAAAAATAACACAATAATAAATACTTGTTAATATGTCAATTGTATAAACCGCTTCAGAGAGTACATCAGTCTGTCACGGTGCGCGACATGACACTGTGACGTCAGCCGTCCGCAGATGTCACTGGTCAGTTCTGCCCTAGCGTTCTGTCTCTTTGACGTTTCCCTAGTTTTTTGTTCTCATTTCGTACAAATTATTAAAACGCTGTGTGAAGCTATAAATAACGTTTTTTGTTATTCTGGATACATTTTATGTTTAATTTGGTGAGCTAGCAATTTACAGGAATAAAAAACTAATTTGTTATATACTTCCTTAAAAAATGCCTTATTGGTCCTATTAAACAAGAGATGTAAACATTTTGATATTACAATCGGGATCGGTGCTGAAGCAGTTTACAACACATAACATTTGAGGGAGTAAATTGTACTTGTGTTCGAATTGGAGCGCTAATGATAGGTGAACGTCCTAGCTTTATTAGCCACCTCTTAGTTTTTATAAATTTTTAATAATCAATAATTTTTAACAATAAAATTTTTCATATAATTTATAGCCCCTTTAAATAAATAAATAAATAAATAAAAATGCCTTTTATTTCCGAGCGTCTTTCAGTTTACAAAGACTGTTTTACAAAGTAACTCAGGTCTAAATTAAAATAATTCTTAAAGATTAATTAGAAAAAAGGCTTACTACTATATTTACAATTTTCTATATAGTTTGTATGTACAATTTCCCTAATTTTTTCCTTAAAAGCCAGGACCCCAAGCTTTTTAAGGCTCAAGGGGAGATCATTGTACAGCTTGGGGCCAAAGTAGGAGAATCCTCTCCTACCCACCTCCAAACGCACCTTTGGAAAGTGTAGCAAGGCGTCCTGCCGGGTGCTACGCAGAGCCACCTCCCCTCGAGCAACAAGTCTTTCCACCAGGCACTGAGGCTCCTGATGAACCATGGTGGATGAGGTTGCAAGTCTGCATCCTGCACATGGCTTCCATTGGCAAAAGCCCTGCTGCCTCCCGAAAGGGAGTAATGCGCTCTCGCTTGCGGACACCGCAAACGAAGCGCAAAGCGGTGTTCTGCAGCTTCTGGATCCGGGACATTTCTTCCCCGGTTATGCTGTTGCCATATGCAGGAAAACAGTAGTAAGGCACCGACAAAACTAGTGACTGTACCAGTTGCAGCTTAGCTGCCTCTGGCAGGATGTCTTTATATCTGTACAGACCTCGCAGCCTTCCCAAAGCGACCTGGGAGACATGGGTGATGTGATCTGAGAACGTGAGGCCACTGTCAAGCACTACGCCCAATGTCTTGACTGAATCACTCACCATTAACGGCTTGTCCTCAAGTTTAACGTGCACGTCAACATTTGCGATCGATTGTAAAACATTGGGCGGAGCAATATGTATGATCATGCATTTATCAGCGTTCAACTTGAGTCCATGCTTACGCGACCACTCACTTACTCTCACCAGGTCCGAGTTTACACTCTCAAAAACTTGGTTGGTTGATCCGATCTCATATGAGAAGTGCAGTTGACAGTCATCTGCATATGAGTGCACATTACAGTGACTTACACATCTGGGGAGATCTGCAGTGTAAAGGGTGAACAGAATGGGTCCCAGACAGCTCCCCTGCGGAACTCCCCTTGATTTACCAAGAGGAGGTGAGATACGGGTACCCACCTTTGTCACCTGCAGTCTCTTTTCCAGGTAGGATCTGAACCAAGCAATCGCACTACTATGAAACCCAAAGTGATGCAGTTTTGCTAGGAGCAAACTGTGGCTTATGGAGTCGAAGGCCTGCGAATAATCAAGCATGACTACCGAGCTAACCCTGCCAGCGTCCCTCGCCCCAAACAAGTCTGCAAACATATTTAGCAATGCAGTACAGGTGCTGTGGTTCTTTCTGAACCCTGACTGCAATTTGGGAAGCATATTCTCCATATTTGCGAACTCAACTATTTGGCTAATTGCTAATTTTTCAAGGATCTTGGACATTGCTGGCAAGACTGAGATTGGCCTCAATTCATTAAGGTTCGATGGATTCTGTTTTTTGGCCAAAGGGTGTACAATGCTTTTCTTCCACGAATGTGGGAACTCACCTTTTTCCAGAGACACATTCATCAAGTGAGTGATTGCTCCAATGGCAAATGGGCTGACGGCCTTAATCATAGCAATGCTTATTTCGTTCACGCCAACAGCCCTTGAAGTAATTTCATTGATTGCCGCTCTCACTTCGGGTACTGATACTTGTCTAAACTTAAATTTGTTCTTATTATGCGTCTCTTCATTATAAGATCTTATCAAATCAGCATCTGCTTCATAAAATGATCCCATTCTTACAAAATACTCATTCATTTCATTGACTTTTAATTCTTTCGGTAAGTCGTTGCCACCTTTTTTTCCCACAATATCACTTTGTTTAAGGCATCCCCAAAATGTTCTAGTATCTCTACAGTCTGCCAGTTTTTCCGAGAAAAAATCCCTTTTAGCTTTCCAGACGGCCCCATTCAACCTATTTCTCACTTTTTTATATTCTGCCCAGTCAGAATCCTGCATAGTTTTCGAAAAACGTGACCTTAATTTATTTTTCAATCGTGTTAAAATAACTATTTCATCATTTCTCCATGGGGCTTTTTTCTTTGTCACTCTTTTCGTGACTAAGGGTGCCTGCTTATCATAAATATATTTTATCTTAGAGCTAATAAAGGAAGTAATTTTCTCTACACTGTCCATATCCTTGACTGCTTCCCAATCGACATTCTGTAGCATTAAAATTGCGTCAGCTATACTAAACTTCGAAAAATCTCTGTATGTGACAAATTTAACCATTTTTCTTTCTCTTTTCAGATCTAATTCACAATAAATGAGTTTATGGTCAGTGATTTTTTTATCTCTATGATCCAGTACAGCTGGAGCATCAATAACGCCACACCTCTTTAGTTGCATTGCTTTATTTGAAATAATATGATCTATCAAGGTTTCTGAGCTAGCAGTAACCCTTGTCGGTTCAGTGACGTGCTGTACACAGGAATGGAGTCTCAAGAGACGGCAAAAATATTTGGCCTCATGGCAAGAGTATGACAGTAAATCAATATTTGTATCTCCTAAACATAAAACATAGTCCACCTGAACTGCTATGTCTACAAACAACGCCTGAAACAAGGAGCCGAGACAGGTGTAGCTCACATGCGGTGGTCTGTACATGATGGTTATACAGATCTTAACACCCCTCACCTTGAGGATCAACGAGATAAATTCTAAGCCTGGATCAACACAAGTTACGTGGAGGCGCTCAAAAACTATGCCGCATTTGACATAAAGAGCGACACCGCCTCCAGTACCAACCCCTCGATCGGCTCTCAGGATTGTGTAGCCAGGTATCTCATAGTGATCAGAAGGGGTTGTTGGACTAAGCCAAGACTCAGTAACGCCAAAAACATCAAAGTCAAAATCTGTTGTCAGTGCGGACATCTCCTCGAAACCTGTATTAAGCGAGCGCATGTTTAAGTGCGCAACGCACAGGCCCCCACCAGCTCGTTTCCCGACACCCCAGGACCGGCCAGCCCACGACCCTCCACCTGGGAAGGCGGAGAGCTAGGCGCCGGGTCCGCCCCCAGAGCCCCGGGATCCGCCTGGGGAGTAGATAGCGTCGGCCCCCCTATCAACCGCAGTGCCGCAGGAATCACCGCGCCAAACAAGGAAGCCAAACGCGAGACACCCTTACGATTCAGATGTCTTCCATCACGGGCGAGATGCCTCCGCGCCACCCAGCAGTTGGCCTCCACGAACATGACTCCGAAATTATTACACATAAGATCAAGTTGAGTGTTAAAATCATGAAGTGCTTTATAGCCAATGTCAGATCGAATTATGATGCTGTTTACGTAAACTTTTGAATTTGGAAAATGATTTCTTACAGTAAACAGCAGATCCGCCATGTCGTGGAGAGCCTCCCGCTTGCCATGGCCCCCATTGTACCCCGGCCCTCCCCTGTAGCCCCTCCCCAGGTTGTTTGTGCCAACATGGATGTGGATAACACCAAGATCCTTGTGGTTGACATATTTTAATAACACATTTTTCAAACTCTTGATACAGGCACCTGGGCAACATTCAACAATGGCTCCCTTCTTTAACAAACCAGGTGCTACGTGCCGGATCATTGAGTCACCTACAACTAAAACATTACTAAAGCTAGTCTGAATCTCAGGTACTGAATTTTCAGATTGCTCGCGTTCGTTCCTATTTCCAACATCCATGCTCCCACGGACACCCGGGGAACAGCGCGCAGGTGCGGTCCCGGCTTTTAAGGAAGACAATCGTTTACTACCTCTAGATTTGTGTCTACTCAGATTACAAGATGAGTCACTTACAGAGTCAAGAGTCCCATCTGAGTGATCGTCAATGACTTGCTCATCCAGAGCAACTGGATCGTCCACATTGAGCACATCAAACTTGTTCTTACAAACTACACCGGGAGTACTCAAACACACTCGCCTTTTTCCGCGTTTTTTGTTTCTGGCTTTTGCCCAATCAACATTAACCTTTTTATCTAAAACATTAGAATTAGAATTACCTCTTCCCTCCAAGTGACTGTCTTGTGAATCACTTGACGCTGCTAGCTCTGAAGGAACAGCAGCGAGTGGTTCACCGCAGAACAGATGAGTGTGTTTGCTTACTTCCCACCACTCTTCAAATGTACACTGTTGCGAGAGTTTAAGACAGTAGAACTGTAGGATTTGTTTGGCATTTACCAAAACATTTAACCCACACTCAAAGGTATTGGCTTGCTGAAAACAGGGCATCTCCCTAACATGATCTACATTTATTTTATTTGCCAATGATTGACTAGAAAGGGCATTTGATCCGGTCAAAGAGTCAAAATGATAGGCTTTACGTTTCTTCATATCACAAAACAACAGACTCCAGTGAGAGCCAGTATCATCATCTGGGCTATTAGAATTATTAAGGCAGAAAAACGCAAACTTCAACTTATCAGAAGTGAGCTGTTCAAAGACAGCAGATACATTGCCCTGATTACACAGTTTTAACAAATGAGTCTGGGAGGGTCCCAGAAAAACAATTTCATCTTTATTTTCAACAGTAGTTGACATAGCCTCAAAGTACGAATTTAGTGTATTGTCATCAGCCCACAAGTTTTTCCTCCAAGCTAACTCAGATTGCTTCTCTAATAACAATACCTTATCATTAAGAACACTTATGTTACATTTAGCAAGAGAAACAGCATTATTTAAACTATTATTTTGCTCGAACAGTTTAATAACCTTAAATAACCTTTAATAACAGTTAATAACCTTTGAAGTGTTTAGAAATATATTCCAGTAGTATCTCGACTTTTTCCTCTTACATTAAAGATAGTAGTCTAATTAAAAAAAAACTTTCTACCAATAGATCATAATTAAGTGTTTCCTTTTATTTTTTATTTAATTCCTAAAATTTCTAGAATCTTAGTAAAACACTACAATTCATAGCATGCTATAGTTTCAAAGGAATATTCTTTGTTATTATCCATTCTCGCTTCCAATTATTTTAAACTTTCTTATTATTTCACTACACTAATTAGAAAAACACTTTTCTCTTGACACGTACAGCGAAACCTATTTATTTAGCGTCTTACTAAATAAATAGGTGCAGATAATTTAAACG
The DNA here is from genome assembly GCA_035578135.1 of Flexamia atlantica. Lineage (NCBI taxonomy): Eukaryota > Metazoa > Arthropoda > Insecta > Hemiptera > Cicadellidae > Flexamia > Flexamia atlantica. The sequence continues at coordinate 11,309,140 of JAQJVK010000015.1, forward strand.
AAGGTTTCAATGTCCAAGTGCCTTAAGAACCTTACAATTTTTAACTTTTAACAGGTTGACCACCAACTGTCACATGACTCATTCTGTGGTACTTGTTGGTAGTTAGTGTGTTAATCCACAGATCTTAATAGAATAGACTTGGGAAATTTTAAGCCTGAAACGAATAAACCAGCTAATATTTTATAGTAGTTGGTATTTATTAAATATTTAGTCAAGTAAACATTGACGAATTAAATGACTAATATTATAATCTATGAATTTGTCTCAGGCAGAATTGCCAAGCAAATTAATTGTGATCCACGTCGGTGGATAAAAGTTCAAATCTAAGTTATCAGCCGGTATAATTTGAAATATGGGACGGATGGAATTATTTTCGTATTAATTATCTTATCTAATATTGAATAATTAAATATAGATTCAAATTAAATAAAAAATATGATTAAAACTAACAATATTTTGACATTTTGCTATACCAATAAAACATAACATTAGCTTCCAGATCCTTAATATTAAAAAATTTACTTCATTCATAATTTCCATTAAACAAATTCAATCTTAAAATCCTTCATTCAATATGAGATTCATAGGTAATATATTCATTATCTTTTAGTGTAAGTTTGGAAGCGAAATGATTTTCAGGAGAGTCCTTACTAATATATCACAGTGGTAATAATAATTATTTTGCTCTTTATCATATTAACCTAGGTTGTAAAAGCTACAGTTTCTACGGGAGGATAAAACATATCAATACTTAAGCAAAAATGTAAACTTTTATAACACTGCTATACTGTAAATTCTATTCATATTTCAGGTAATAGGAAAACATCAAACATTGTAAACATGTCTCACCAAGTATGTTGAGACACAATTTTCAGTTTTCCAAAGCTTTGGAAGCTTGGTAACTTTTGCAAAGTACCATGTTATAACAATTGTTAACAGTACTAAAACAAAAAAAGTATTTTCATTTTACGTGTTTTCTTTGCAGAACTGTTTCCTTTGGGAGTAACTAGACTGTAATAATACTTTAAAATAAAAACTTTTACGCATACCAATAGTTATTTAAAATATTACCTGAATAATAATAGTAGTGAATTAGATTTGTATCGGTCCATCGATCAAGAGAGATTCATAAAACCTTAAACTGGTATAATTTAAATGGCAATACAATAGTAAAGGGTTTAATAAATACCATTAACAATTCGACTTGTATAGAATCATTCTACCTAGTGGAATTTCAAAGGTTATGAGACTAAGTACAATCGGATTTTTACTCTTGTCTTTACGAAATAAGATAAGAATAAAACATGTTGATACAGCCACTAGTTGAGGAGTGGTTGTAATAGGATGATTTCTACCATTAAATCGAGGTAACATGAGCCGCAGAGAACTCTGATAAGAAACTCATTACAGAATACCTGGCAGGCATTACGCGGCTCGATGCGCCTGAAGTCTACAGGAGAATCATTAACTGTTTTGTCGATGCACAACATAAAAAGCACTAAAATTAAACCCCTGACTAATTTAATGATTTGATTTTTTTTAAATAAATAGGACTATACCGTGAATGTAATAATCATTTAATATATGAGTTGCAGTTATCTTAACAATATCTGTCACGTATTCATTATATTTTTTATATTAAGCTTCGAAAACAGTAAATGGCCGCCGATTTTGATTTTTTTATCTACCTTATTTTGAGATTTGTTAGAGAATATACTTATGAATATTTTTAGTGCGCACCTAGAAGAATATGTAGAATAAGAAAATGTAAATAAAAACATAATTAAAATTTGTTCAAGGTTTAACAGCTGTATATTTTTGAAAAACTCTTATCAGTCAAACAGTCAATTGAAATTTAGGTTATGCATATACAAACGAATACATCGGCTCATCTTTACCAATAATTAATCGTTTAATTCACGAAGACTATAACTAACACTAACAAAAAGTATTATACATAATTATAACGTGCATGCTAAAAGGTTCATACATAAGATTTAAACAGTAAAATAATGTTCCATTATAATTCAATAGTGAAACTTGTCTCTAAGTCCGAATACTCCTTAAACGAAAGTTGGTTAATTAAAAAAGTTGACTGTCGTCGGGTTTTTTGCATAATTACCCCTATTTGCACGTATACACAAACTTGTACATGATGTATGTTCTAGGCAAATTGGTTAAATTTATTCAGGTATGCCACAAAATACCTGGCAATATCGTTAGAACACATTGTTAAGTAGAATTAAAGAATTATAATTGAAGTAGAATTATTAAAGAATTAGTTTCATCCGATCTAATGGTCTTAAGAACCTATTTTACTCTTCCTCTTGAAACATGGCGTTGGTCTTTTTTTTTGGAAAACAACTAATATTGCTCTGGTTTTCGCTACAACATTGTGGATGAAATTAAACGAAATATCTCTCATCTTTAATGTATCTATTTATTCATTTACGAGCTCTTAATTGATTGGTGCCAAAATAATTTATAGAGGGTTAATTTAAAAAAGATTGATATAATGTATAGTATGTGCCTTAGACATTGCTTGGTCAGTTTTAGCTGTATCTAAACCTTTAAAAATTTCAATATATTTCATTCGATTTATTTAATGTTAATTCACACCGAAATTGAATCTTAGTCAACCTTTTGTCGTTGATACTTTCAAAAAATTCAAAGTGAAGATTTAGGAGAGAGGAAACAATTATTAGGGGTTTTCTCTTTTCAGGCATTGTGGTTGGATATGACAGTATCATTTATGAGTTAAATATACAAGACCTAGTTTAATTCAATGAATAAATTAATTCTTTCACTCCATTAAAATGCTACTTAGGCCTGATTTCACCAAACTTTAAACCACAATTAATGCTCGGTTAGTTTAATTTTATCAGCTGTTTAAAGCTATTTTCCTATTTTGAACGAACGGTTTATTAACCGACCCTTAACTGATGGTTGGTGAAATCAGGCCTTAGTGGTAGCAATCATGACTCGCTGCTACAAATATCTTTGTGTTGGCTACAATTTTAAAGTATGTGTACAAGAATTATTGTAGGTTCCCTAATTGTTGAACGAGCTTATGATTTTAATCTTTCATAATGTTCTTTATTTCAATACTCAGTCGTATTCCAAAGTCTTTAATCACATAAGGTTAGCGTCGTTATAATATCTAGGCATGAAAAATAGTGACTTAAAATATACCACAATACAAACAATTGAAAATAACACAAAAAATCACTGAATTCGATTTGAAACTTGGATTAATGTGATTGTAATCAAGTTTATCGTGTGAACACAGTTTTTTCCAGGAAAAAGGAATAAAATCTAAGGTAGAAATAATTTTCCTCGCTCCTAAATTTGTATGCAAAGCTCGTTTCATGACAAGAAATGTGTTGACGGGCTTAATAGAATTTAGAAAGAATTGCCTTTTCAAAGCTAACTAAGTTAGTACAGATTGTTCTTATCAGAAACTTTCAAAACTCTTTATTTTATGAGTTTTTTTTAGTAAATCTTAAGATTATTTTATGTTATTATAGTATTATAACACTCTTATAATAGAATTACTTTGTACTCAAAATAGTACAACTCGTGAAGTAATTAAAAAATAATTCATGAATTTATTTATAAAAATATTTTTAACTGGATACGTTTTCTAATATTCGAGTTTAGGATATATTTAACATGCGGTTATTATAAATTTCAACATATTTAATTTTTTTGAGTATTTTGCTAGTTTTATTTCTTTCATCTCAAAACAATTATAACTATTGTCAAGCTTCAATTTATTTTCAAACCTGACTTAAAGTGGAGAGAAGCACGATTCCAAGCTGGATGTATAGTAAACATCCAGTAATAAAGTAGGGTCGTTAAATGCCATTTCGCATTTACCCTGGCCATTAGGCAGGCTTATAGCCAATAACAGAATAAAAGCTCTTGCATGACCGTAACAACGCAAGTGAGCTGGTGAATAAATCTTGAATTTATATCTTCTTATCCCACGCAACATATGACCGTATATTTTAATATAATCTGATAAATAGCACATGTTTTTTTACCATTAAAATTCCAGTAAGTGTTGGAGTACGATATTTAAAGAAGTGAAATGTAAAAGGGCAATAAAGAGATATATTTTCGCAGCCATATTTAAATCAGATAATTAGTAATATATGAATATTTTCCAAAATATCCTACAAGATTTACTATATAAAAAATTACTACAAAGTTTTTTGAGTAAGAAATGTTCTATTTATGGTTATTTATTAATATTAGAGGCATTAGGTCCAAGACATAATACAGTAAATATCTTAAATAAAATAAATTTATAAGATTTTAACATATGTAATAGCCGTGGAATAAAGTTGGTATTTTCCCCTAATACAAACTAAAATAAAAAACGTCAATGTAAATAATTTTTGGATGTTATTTTTAAAATTGGAGTAACATCTTCGTTTTTGGATATCCATTATTACATTCCGGCTTGAAAATACTACACTAAAATATAATTTTAATTATTCTCATTGAGTCTAATTGAGCACTTAAACCACCCCACTTCAATAATAAGTTGATATTTGTAAACAGGGATATATTTTTTTCTTGCAAGTTATTCAATATAAAATATTTAGTTTTCATCATACTGTCCCGAAAACACCAAATTTTATTCCTCTAAATCGTACGCAAAATGATCGATTTTGGATCACTTCGAATAGGAGTACTGAAAAAACATATGGCAAATTTTGCCGTACTCTAATGTCAAAATTTGTTTATGTTACGTTTGAAAGGTTGAACGATTCCTTAACTTGCGTTTGTAAACAACTAACAATTGTGTAAATATGACTATTTTGGATAACCTCAAAATTATGTAGTCTAACTTTTTAACAATTAAATGATTATTTAGACATAATGATGAAAATAGTTGTTCATCACGCGGAGCAAAAGTGTCTCCTTGGTACTCGATCGCATTTCCAAGCTCGGCTGCGCCTCGCCTGTAACTTACCATCTCGTACCAAAAAGAGCCACTTTCGCTCCTAGTAATGAAAACTACTATTACAAAATCTTCTACTTTTTTGAAGATCTCCGCACATCTTCCAAGCACGTAAACAGTCAGTATGATCATTCCCCGGGGGGCAATTGGACAACTGAGCAATACAACAACGTTTAGGGATCTATGAGTCCAGTCTACCACTAATGTGGTGTCTGATTATACAGGGTGTCCGGAAATCATGGTAAAATATTTTAATATGTGATATTAGAGGTGAAAATGATAAAAAAAGTTTACGTAAACATAGGTCCCAAAGTGCTTCGTTTTCAGTCTGTATGTCTGTTTGTGTATTTTACATGTTTAACTATATCTCACGAACGTCTCAACTTTTAAACTTTAATCTTGGTACATGAATGACCACTTTTAAGGAATATTTTTGTAAGAAGTTTCAAAATTGTACTTTGTGCTATTTCAAAATGGCGACTGTTTTTGGTTTTCAAAGCTACATATCTTGAAAGACGTAAATTTCAGTAAAATCATACAGAAGACAAAAAAGCTGCTAAATTTAATCCAATTAACACTGATATTAAGATTACAATTATAGGATAATGGAGAAACTGTAAATTTGTCGAATAAAAACATGCAAGTTTCAGACAGTACCAAAAAACCATGTTTTTAATCAGAAAAGTTTCTATTTCTCCATTATTAGTGGTTCCATCATCATAATCTTAATCTAAGTGTTAATTGAATTAATTTTCGAAACTTTTTCGTCTCTTGCATAGTTTTTTCTAAAATTTCTGACTTTTAAGGTATGTAGCTTTGATCATACAATTATTACATTAACATGTTTTTCTTAGGACAACGTAGTTTATTATGAATGAAATAAACTATTGTACTCAGTAAATCCTACATGTTTATAGTTGGTTTTCAAAATTATTAAATACCTGAAATCCAGATCAGGCATGCATTTATCAATTATATATATTTCATGTCATGAATTACAATTTTTGACGCGGATCAGCTTACATAGGTATTAATTAAAAAGGAACATTTATAACAGTATTTCATTTACAACGCGGTCGGTATGCAGTTACTTATTCCGCTTTATGTCATTATTCATGTGATATATTAAAGCACAGAGTGTACATTCAATTTAGAAAACGTTGCATTAAAGATCACAAAACCTTAATTCTGTATTTATTTTTTCTGGAATAAAATGAACCTCAATTTACAATCTCCCTTACCTCGTTTAAAATGCAAATCTTATTTCATGCATGTCGACGCCTTCATTTACAAGAAAACTTAAGCAAATCTGAACATCAACGTCTTGTATATTTTGCGTTTACAAATTTTTACCAAAAGATGTTTTTGGCTATTTTATTTGTATGATTCTGCACACTAGTGAATTTTACAGACAGTTGGTGTACAGCACCACAATGTCTGTAAGTTGTTGTATATTGTGTGTATTGTGGTATTATGTGTTAGTTAGTATGTAAGTTGTATTAGTTAAGTTGTACCAATAACAACTGAAGAAAATTTGTTTGACCTTGTAAACCGATTTCAAGATTCTGACACTTAGGGATTAAAAATTTGCAATTATTCTCTGGTTCATGAGCTTCGATATTTTATTCAGTATAACAACTACAAAGGTTAATATTTTTCATTTTTATGAAAACATTTAATTATGAAATATGTTACAGACTTTTAAAGCAAATTATTTTTCTTATATAAAAAACACTCCTATCAGGTTCCTAGCTGCAGTTACACCTCACAACTATATAAGTAAAGCAATAAACACCTATATTGCTTTAGTTTTTCTTTTCGGTTCGTACAAAGATCTGGTATTAAGATCTGTCGTTGATCAAAAAGCGTTGAAACAATATACAAACTGAGCAGCGGAACGCTTGTGAACACAGCTCCCCGTCCTTTTAAATGCCATCCCGTTTCCAAAGCCCCTTCTTCATTGTCTTCAATCAATGAGCAAGTACATCGTGCTTGTATAAAGGTTTTCGTGAACGTGCGTTGAATAAAGGGGTATTTTTGCAATCTGTTTCGTAATAAATATTAAATTAACTTTCCGCGATTGGTTTCAATTACACTCTACGAAAATAATTAGTCAGATTTTTAAACAAAGAAACAAACGAAAAAATTAACGAATTGAATGAAAGAGAACATATTGTAACCACTCTATAACATAATCAACCGTTTAAAGAAGTCATATGAAGGCCTAAACCAGTTTTTTCCGCCTTAAGGCCAAAAGTAAACTCATTATAAATTTTCTTGGAACAACGTTTGAACAACACATAATTGAACAGCATTTAATAGGTTCCAATAGGCTAGTTACGATAGTATGATTTGCATTGCTCTTTTTGCTTGGCGACCATGATCATCCGTCATAACCTCTTAGGTTTTGTTTTAAGGTTTGTGGAATAAATAATCAGATTTTTAATTATACAGGGTGTATCTGAAATACACCAACAAACTTTGGTATATTGTTCCTGAGGTGAAAACAAATAAAAAACGTCATATAAGTATATATCCTATCTCGCTCCGCTTTCCGTCTGTCGGTCTGAACGTGTTTTTACATGATAGATTATAACTTTTGAACTACTAAAGGTATAAAGGTACCAACTTCAAACCTGATACACATATGTTGGCTAATAGGACCTATCTTTTTGCTGAGTATCAAGTTTCTACTTTTTACTATTTCGAAATGGCGGGCGTTTTAATTTTTCAAAGCTTAATAACTCAGGAACTATAAAATTTCATGAAAAATAACAGGGTACAAAAAAAGTGCAATATTTAATTTACTTTCAGGAAATGTACAATTTTAATAAGGTCATAACACAACGGATAAAATAAATAGCGGATAAAAATAAATTTTTCCGAAGTTTAACCGTAAATTTGGGTAATTTTAATAATTTAGCAGGTTGTAACTTTATAAAAATTAAATTTTCTCCGTAATTCGTGTTATGACCCTATTAAAATTGTAAATTTTCTTACGAGAAATTCTTTTTTGTCTCTTATTATTTTTCGTAATTTTTTTTAGTTTCTGATTTATTAAGCTTTGAAAATTAAAATGGCCGCCATTTTTAAATGGTACAAATTAGAAACTTGATACTCAGCTCAAAGATAGGTACTATTAGCCAGCATATGTTTACCAAGTTTGAAGTTGGTATCTCTTGTAGTTCAAAAGTTATGATTAGTCATGTAAAAAACACGCTCAGACCGACAGACGGAAAACGGAGCGAGATAGGGTATATACTTATATGACGTTTTTTATTTGTTTTGACCTCAGGAACAATATCCCAAAGTTTGTCGGTGTATTTCGGATACACCCTGAATATTTCCTAAGGGTTATTTCATTGTGAACTGTGGTGAAAAACAGCGTTCGCAACTCGGCCAAAAGGGTTTTGCAGCTTCAACTGAATTTGAAACACGATCTTGAGCCCGCAAAACCTCAATTTCGGCTCTAATTGCGCAATATACTATTATCACTTAGAAACGCCTTGAAACATATAGTTGTACAACATGTTTATCCCTATAAAATACATTATATATTATGAAGGTTTGTCGTAGTATTATGATTTTGTGAGGTGAGTCTAATTCATCAGTTACCTCAAACAACTCGGTACTCGGAAGATTTCCTCTCGTGGGAGTTGAAACAAGGCTCTCTGCAGCGTGCTTAAAATAAAAATCGCTGAAATCTCATATAAATACTGATACAAAATGACAGTTTTACTATATTTACATTTAACTTTGACTTAGGAAAATGCGTTGTAGATATTTTAACAATATAAAAATATATCAATATCACTTAATGCTAACATAGTATTGGTTTTTAATACTAATTTCAATTTCATATTTTGAACATATATGAAGTATTATCCGAGGTAAAAATTAGTTTGTTCCTATTAATTAAATGTTGTTGCATATGAGTTTTATCTGCAATATTATCTTGTTAGATTAAATGTGGAACTTTTATCTAAACTTTTCCAAAATAAAAAATATTATTTTTTATGTTAAGCCTTTACAAACTTCGTAAGATAGGCTACAGCTAGTGCCCAGTTCCGTAGATGTGTTTGTCCATGCCAGCATAGTGGTAAGAGGCCTTTACAGAAATCAGACTTTATTTGCATGGCTTTTATAAGCTTGACAACAATAATATAACATTGAGGCATCTATGCTTTCCCTAATGAATGTAACAAAGATGATAGCCTTTGTATAAACATTTCATTAAAATTCATCACAATATATCACCCTAAAAAACTCATTAGTTTATAGTCGAAGGCTAAATCCATAAATTCAGTTTTACTATGTACAGTAGTAGTAATATGAAATGCTAGTGCACTGAGCCTTTCTTCCTGTCATTTTCGTATGAAAATAGACAAAGTAGTTAGGTAAACTCCAACCAGATGTAGACCTAAATGAAACGAGACATACATACAGTTTGCTAAATCTCATTTTCGCAGTGATGTAATGTCATGACCACCATCACAGTTCAACATTAGGTTTTAATTAAGTTGTCTGCGTATCATTTTGAATATATATTAACTATTACTTTATCCACTCATGTTATTTCTTGTTGCATGCTCTCTTTAGTGTTTCAATTCAGTTTAGTTTAATTACGGTATTTTTATTCCATTATTTGTGACTGGTACTTAAAGCTAATTCAATTTTAACAACTTAAACTAGACTTAAATTAGATTTTGCAGTAGCTTTTGAGTACAATAATTTTTATTTGCAGTAAATAATAGCTTAGCTTTCTGATATCATACTATGATAGTAAAGTTTACAACTGTATTAGTTCTAGTTTGTGAGTTGAGATAGGTAATACATCGAAAGGTAATATTCAACCGGTGGACTTCTAAATTTTTAATTTAAATCTCATTGAATTCTGCAAATAAACAAACTGCTGTAAATGGCTGTTGATATTATAATCTATAGAGAAAAAAATTGCAGCAGGTGTTCCTAATTATTTTATTTTAGAAGTTCAAAACGTCAGTTTGATTGCCAGTGACAAATGCCATCTAACTCATTCGAAGAATGAATGACATATTATAGGAATTTTTAATATGCAGAATAAATTTTAAACAGACATAGAAATAAAGTTTCAAAATCCTATTGGTTTGTTATGCGAGCAACATTACCGTTTATTAGTAAATATGTAATATGATGAAACGAAGTTTCCTGGTAGAGTGCACTTGAAGGAGAGAGGTAGTTTTCAGTAGAGGGACAAATGGGTTAGAGAAAGTCGGGGCTTGAGCACGCACACCACTCGAGAGATGAAGGGCTATAAGATAAGGGTCTGGATGACAACTTTTAAAAGTGAATATACCGCACATTCATTTCACATATAAGACTTAAGGAGCCTAAACTGTAGCTTCCATCAAGCAGCCCTGATAACATTTTGAAAAAATTCGTCAGTTTTACGTTTATTTAATTGAGTTTCAAGGTCTTTAGCTAGTCAGGAAATAACCAAAAATGTTTATAATAAACTGAAGGTTGAATGTAACGTTTAAGTTTAAACCATTTTAATAATTCATTAGGTTGTGACCTAAGAAATTATCAATAATCAAGTACAGGTAACGGTTGAGAGTTCGTTGCTATTATTACTAAGTATTACTTAGCATCCCACTTCTAAGTGAATTGTTAATATTGTTCTGTTTAGAGCGTTAATCTGTTTCATACTTCAGATGAGTAATAGTTACGTGGTACGTTTGATATTCACGTTGTACCTAATATTTTTTTTTAATTTTGGATCATGATAATCTATTACATACTGGAAATAAATTAGACAAGAACATTCAGAATACCGAAAGAGCTTTATAATTGTCGAGCAAACGTCCCCCCGGTGCTTTTCATAATATTAAAACATATTATATGTGTTTATGTTTGAACAGTATTATCTAAAGTGAATATAAAACAATCATTTTTATATCACAGGTATAATTCTAACATTTGGATTGCGTACATTTATATTAATTATATCAATGAGAAGTATTATGGCTGGCAAATATAAATTATGCACTCCTCCTGCCAAGAAAAAAATGTTACAAAAAGTGTTTTAAACAGAAATATTCTGAATGATCCACAATGCATTACTTAAGAAGCCTTTTTTTGAACAAACAAAAAAAAATAGATTTCAATAGAACTAAAATTATTTTAGGTATAGATTGTTAGGGATTTCATTACTTACCTCTCAGTAATTATTAAAAAAATAAATACTGTGACACTATGATATATTTGTTAAATTGATTGTTTGATTACAGGTCTTACGTTTTTATATTTTTTTTGCTCATACACTCTTAATATAATTCTGAAGTATGCATCCGTACCCTACACTAAGAATGTAGGGAAAGTAATTATTTATGTATAACGAAATCTTTCTCCCTCACAACAGAAAAATATATTTGATGGATTGTACAAATAAATAAAAGACAAATCTTAAACTTCTTATGAGTGCAATCGTTATCTTGTTGTTAATTTAGTTAATTGAATACTTATAAAAATATATTGACATTTAACTTAAGAGTTTATACATTCCCTCTTAAGTTTATAACGTCACGAGACAAATTCATTCTGACCCTACCATTCAAATGGATTGTAATTAACTTAAGCTTAATCCAGCAGTCACAACTTTGGGATTGATGTCCTGATTCAAGTTACAAATCTAATCAGCCAATCACTTCGGAAAACAAAATACCTTTAAGTTTTGCAATTTAATTACTTTTATCAGAGCTCAGTTCAAAAGTTTAGTTTGCATCAATTCCAAACCTTAAATCTTTTTTACAATATCCTAAACATTACTCAGTATTACCTCTCAGTATTACACGGTAATACCTCTTATAATGTAACAAAATAACATGCATTATTAGCGCATCATAATATAGTAAAGACAAATTCAAATATACTTTTAAAACTTGAACTTGAAAACGTCATTATATTTTCCTCACTCATGAAAATATAAATGGTTCACTTTTTAAGTCCATTGATTTAGTGCTTGTAACACCAATTAACTGCCTCTTGTTTAAATTAGAAAGGTAAATTGATCCGTTTGGTTTGTCTTACGGCCTTCCCGGTATGCCTGCCACGAGCACATTTTAATTACTCTTTGACTGGAAACCTTAGGCTTGGGTAATTACTATTTTACTTTTCTGGAAGTGGTAATAAGGAAGGGTATAAGCTTGATAGGGTTACCTGGAGCTCTGGCTGATTTCTTTAGTGCGAGGGGAAGATTGTATTCACTCTTGGAAATTAGCATTTTATTTATTTATTTTCTAGGCAGAAATATTTTTAAATATGTTATGAACTGGATTATATGACTACGACAAACTTATAAAGCTTATACATACATGTTTTAAACATACATTATTGTAATTTTCATATAAAATAAGTATCTAAAAGGAAACAGATTATCGGAACTTTTTTTCATGCAGTAAAATAAATATAATAATCATGCCCTAAAAAACACGCAATATACAAGCTTACAAAATAAACGGTGCAATATGAAATCTCAATGAACTTGACAATGTGCAACAAAAACTGGGCAATATAATGAATTGTACTTAAACATCGTGATTGAGAAAAAATATCATGCAACATGTAAAGAACACTACCGTTAAGCAGCATTGACGTTAGCATTAAGCATTAACTTTATTTAACAGTCAAACGAATAGATTAAATTGTAAGGTGCCTTTTTGGAGGGGGATAGACCTAAAAGTAAACGACTAAGCTGGTAAACAAACGCTACTCGACTCACCCGTACGTCTAGGCTACTTAAGCCTATAGGTTAAGCCTAGGACTACCCCAATATGCACATCACTCATTTATCACCTTACGAAAGATTTTGGGTAAAGAAACATTTACCAATTCACTGTTCACCATAAAATCACTTTAATTACACTACCAATGACGCCTAAAAATTACAATAGACCACTAAACACTTGGTTTTGTCTTGTATCGCACGAACATAACCTAGTAGCGTTTGTTGGGGGCAGCCATGTTGTGGTTACAGTCTTCTCTGTGGCCGCCCCAAGCGATCAGCTGTTCGTTACGTCACGGGGTAACCAGCTGATTACCCCTTCCTTGGAGGGGAAGGACTGGGCTCCTTTGCCCCTCGTGGCGATTATTCGTTGACCGACCGCCGAGACGAACACGGCACGAAACACGACGCTCGACTTGACGACGTTCGAATACGATATAGAGGTACGGTTCCCTCGTCATTTACGTTTCGTTATTTAGCGTTTATTGTTACTAACACGTTTGTTGAACCCGGCTCGCGGGAATAATCCGATTGAGACGAAATTACGGACATTTATTTCAATTTACGTCCCCACGGACCTGTCGTAGGTTGTCTTGGGCAATCATTCTCGAATAGACGAATAGCTTAATTCACAATCTTGTTAGGCCTAGCCTTTCTCACTTTTACGAAATTACCATATTATTAATTACTAGACACTTTAGTTGCATTTTCTCAATGCCGTAACGTAATTTTTCGTCCCCTCCATACTTGCACTCGCGTCGTGACAAGTTACGGAGCATGTGCTATGCCACGGCAACCCAATTAATAACTATTAATTGGGTGACGCACTGAGCGGTTACGAACCACGTTTGGTTAGGCCTTACGCCTGCGAATAAAACCTGGAAAGTTTTATTTAAATTTTTCACGGTTTCCGTGTAGAGTCGTGGGTCACGCTAAGACCTCAAGCTTAGCCCGTGGTAACCCAATACGGTTGGGTGAGCCTCTTGTTCATAGTATAACTGGCGCCAATTCTTGGGTCCCACGCCGTCCATAAGACTAATGTTAATTTTAGCATTGGTCTTATGGACGGTGTGGGCCCCAAGAATTGGCGCCAGTTATAACCCTCTAGCAAGTGAGAGTGTAAGCAGGGACTAACGATAGTTCGATCCCTTCGCGCGACTTAGGGTCGTTGCATCGTCTGGCAAAATTCATCACGTTTTACGAGGGCGAGGATGAGGCAACTCGATCTTTGAGCTGTATCGTTGCGTCCGGTTGCTTTGAGCCCTGCGTGATGTAGTTGCGAGAGTTGCCCCACAATTATATTTTTTAACTCTAAACTAACCCTGGAATCAGCTCCTTCTGAGCAATTCCGAGTCTCTCACGGTGACTAATTTCTCGGGGTAGGAGAATACGCCTCCCCTTCGAATTATTTTCTCGGCCTCCCGAAATTTACGTCAAAAAATAACTGTAGGTAAAAAAATTATCAGAGACGTTTTGCGCTCAATATATCCAATAATCAATATTTGAATATCAATAATGTAAATATTTAATTGAACAAAAATAGTTTAAAAAGACATGGCAAGACAAAAAAGTTACATAAATCATATTTGTAGTTGTTTCAATCAACGAAACATGTTCATGGGCCATCCTTTAGCTGGCAAGAAACTAAATGGAAGTATTTATTCCTATTTAATGCTTACACCTATCAATTTGGAAGAGTATAATTATTTATGTCTTTAATCTTAACATCTGAAAAAAGTTTTAATAACGTTGAAAATAACATTGCTTTATAAAAAAAGGTTACAAATCTTTCAGAATATAAGAAAAATGGCAAAATAAAAAAACTAGCTATATGGCTCAATATTTTATTTGTTTCCATCATATTTCATAACAATTACACATTTAAGTTACTGAAGATAAAAAAAATTCTATATACAAGCTTAAATAAATACCTACCTAGGTGAACAGTATGTAATAAATTATGTAATTTATAGAATATCAAAGAAATTCAAAAATTAAAAGAACTTATTACCCGATTAAATACAAAACCAAAATTTCTGCGTGGAGTGAAACTATTTAGCAGATCATTTACCGTCAATAAGTTAATAAAAGCGAAATTCGTATAACATAGACCACAAACTAAACATTATACTGAAACAAATACTTTTTGAAATGTCAACTGTATAAACCGCTTCAGAGAGTGCATCAGTCTGTCATGGTGCGCGACACGTCACTGTGACGTCACCCGTCCGCAGATGTCAGTGGTCTGTGCTGGCTTATGTGTTCTCTTCCGTACGACTTGCTTGTATAATCAATTTTTTTACTGTTTTCATTTACGTAATTCTTGAGAAACGTACGAAAACATATATTTTTCTGTAATCACATTACATTATAATTGCATGTACTAATTCTTGATCTCCCTCTATCCGACGGTAAAGCCCAATTAAATGTGTATTAATTTAAACTTATTTATACACTGAAGGTTTTTATTGATCCTTCATAGGTTCAGTGAAATTGTTATTTCATAAATATTTTAACAAGACATTGGAAAGTCCCTGGTAACAGGAAAATAACCAGGAAAATAAGGATAACAGATACAATAGCTACAGTCTAAGGATAAATTTAACGATTATCAGTATTTTATAAGTTCAGCTATCATTTAGATACTGTCCGAGCCTCTACCGGAAAGCACGTAGAAAATTTGTAATGCATCATCATTAACATTACACTACTGTGAATAATCAGATGTAAAACTGAAAAGAGGAAACCATTTTTTTACTATAAATGATTGAAAAAGGATCATTCTTTTTAATCACCCTACTATCTGTTTTTCGTCTCAAAGAAATAATTCAAGAAAAAATCAAGTTTACATAACCATTAAACGAGAAGTGATTTTAATAGGATGATTTTTGCTGCAACATCAAGGTAAAATGAGCCGCAGAGATCTCTGATAAGAAACTCATTACAGAACATCAGGAGGCATTACTCGGTTCGATGCGCCTAAAGTCCTGACAACAGGAGAAACATTTACTGTTTTGTTGATGCATAAAAAAATTACCTCAATTCGAATCGAACCTTAATTCACTTTAAAAAGTTACAATTATAATGGCTGCAAAAGTTAAAAAAGGGTTTTACAAATTGTAAAACCCATTCTTGTAGGATGTTTGTATTCTAAATGAAATTACCATGCAAAATGAGAGCTGTGCTTCTCTTTACAATACTTAATAGGAGTACAAAATTCAAGTTTTAAGATTTTAAGCTATGAAAACAGAAAATGACCGTCATTTTAAATTATACTATCTACTTTATCAAATATATTTGAGGAAATATATTCTTGAACATTGTTTTGTAAATTTCTAGATCCCATAACAATATTTTCGCCTACTTTAATGGTCAAAAAATGCTTTAAGAAGTGATCAAGCGGCCATTCAACCGTATTTGGCTTATGCATAAAAGTAGGAGTATAAATAACCTTAAAACAGATTTTTTTTCACTAACAAATAATCGAGTGTTTAGTCTTTTATCAAAATTTACGTTTAGATAATCAAAACAGAAGATGTTTGACGTGTTTGTAACTTTCAAACTGTATTCAAGCTTACCTTTAAAGATAATTTTACTGTACAAGTTACAACAGAAGTAACAGTAAAATAATTTGCCGGTCCATTTAAACAGTAAAACTTGTCTCTAAGACGAAAGACTCCTTGTAGGTTGGGTAATTAAATAAGGTAACTGTCGTCGGGTTATTTGCATAATTACCCCTATCTCAGGTTAGCACTTCTACACAAGCGCGAGTCTGTAAATTATGTCTGTTCTTGGCAACTCGGTTAAATGTATGCAGGTAGGCCTCAAAGTACCTAGCGTTAATGTCGGACCCGTACTGGTAACTAAAATTGCATAGTATTTAAGTTGTTTGAAAATAAATACATGTTGTATGATTTTAAATGCCTTATTTTGTTCGGTTGCGATAAAACTCTAATACATAATACAAAAAAACCACATCGAAATTAAAATCTAATTACCTTACATAAGAATACTCATCCAGTTAACATCATAAATCTCGTTAATTAATATTTATGTGATTACTCGAAGTTTTGAACTACTATTTCATAAAAGTGTATTACATCAAATGGTAAAATTAAACGCGAATAATTCTAAAACATTGTCTCGAATTCTCGGAAATATTACAATGAAATATAATTTTCTCTGGTACAAGCGTCCCAACAAAGTAAAATCCATAGGGAAGTTAATAAATTGTTTTCGCTTGAATTAAAATGTAATTTAGTACAATAAAATAGTCTTAAATGCTTAAGTTTTAATATAATTTGTATTTTCCACTCCTCTTCTTGAAATATAACCTTGGTCTACTTCTTTGGGAAACAATTAATATTGCTCTAAATTTTGCTAGAAAATTGTCAAAAATATTACATTAAATATCTCTAATATTTATTATCTCTACCGTCTCATTTATTATTTTTCAAGCTCTTAATAAATTGGGGCCAAAATCATTTATAGATGATTCATATAAAGAAATAATTTACACAATGCATAGGATGTAACTCAATCATCGCTTAGTCAGTTTTAGCTGCATCTAAACCAGTACCATTTGCTTTGTTGCTTGTTAATTCACACTGAAATATAAAAAATAGGTAGATGGTGATACTTTCTAAAAATGTAAAGTCAAGATTTACGTAGAGATAATTTTAACTAGGATATTTTGCGTCAGCTCTAGGCTAAGGTAAGTACTTAAAGTCAATTACAGCTCTCCTATGAAATGTCAGTCGTTTTGATTGAATTAAGAGAAACCACTAGCTTGAAGAGAGTTATTCTCACCTTCGATCTTTATTATAAAAGGTTCAAAATAATTTAACACTAAAAACGATAATGAAATTAGAGTGTTTATGAAACCCTACTTAAATAAAATTTAAGTATTATTATGACGCTATAATAGAATCTACCAGGAAGGTTGTTAGTAATTCTAAAATAAGATAAATTTAAAGTCATATAGGCCTGTTTCGTGCTTAAATTTTTAAGAATAGATACGGGAAACATCAATTTAAAATAAAATCAATATTTCTAGAGGTTTTCTTCACTGCAAACTCCGAAGGAAGGTCCTAATGCTTAAGATTGTAAAAGAATTTACTTTTGTTTTTATGAGTATATGATAATAAATTTTAACATATATGAAGATCGTTTCCGGATTAATGGATTACTTCCTGCATTCAATTGATAAATATACTTGTCTAACTACGCCGATATCGACGGTCAGCTCTTTGAAGTCACAATCTAAATCATCAGTTGCTCCCGATCGCCACATTTTTTTCAAGCGATTTTTCACTTCATAGTATTTGTTAACATTTAATGAAACATTTATCACATTTACGGTAACCATAGCAACAGGCAATCCACAAAACGTAACACAAGTTCCAGTAAATTCCAGTGTTTACTTTCCAGATCGGCCGATGAACTGACGCCATGGCCACCTCCACCTCCCAGATCCGCCGAGCTTCCTCGGTGATCCATAACTGCTTCTCCTGCAACAAGCCCATCACCGACACCGTGGTGGCCGCCATGGGGAAGACCTGGCACCCCGAGCACTTCGTCTGCGCCCACTGCAAAAACCCCATCAAAGAGGCCACCTTCCGAACACAGAACGGGAAGCCCTACTGCGAAGCGGACTACATGAAACTGTATGGCAAGACATGCTACGCTTGCGGACAACATATCACGGGGACGATTCTGACCGCTCTAAACAAAACGTGGCACCAAGACTGCTTCAAGTGCACAAAGTGTCAGAAGCCGATCGCTTTGAAGGAGTTTTCAGAGAAGAACGGGCTGCCGTTTTGCATAAGTTGTGGGAGGGGAGGAAATTAAACAGGTTTATCTACGAGATTTTGTTGTATTTCCTTCGGTAACTATCGCAGGTTTTTCTTCTTTGTCAGGTATCGTCGTGGGACAAGAAAGTACCATTAAGGGTAAATCTACGAAAACTTAGTTCAATCAAATTAATATTTCTTATTTCACTTAACATGAACGTCATTGAACTCAGTTGTTTCTGTAGAATCACGGCTCGTTGCTAGGCAGCACATTTTCTTACATTACTCCAATCCACGAATATAATATTACTAGCTGATCAACCCGATTTCATCCTTTGAAAGAAAGAAAACCTCCGCTGGATTCATGATTAATTTGATGTTTTAGGTTTCTATATCAACTTCATAACCTTCACTATAGTTTAACATCGAAACTTTTTGATGTATTATAGAGCGTAGCCCTGAGGGAATCTTTGAAAATCCGTTCTTAGCGAGTGCCTACGCCCTGAGAGGAACCTCCATAAAAAGATTCAAGGTTCTCGGCAAAGTAGTTTGGGCAAGGCGATTATAGGTGAGTGGTATTTGATAAATATATATTACCTACAAAAAATATGATTGGTATATTTGTTCCGGCTTGAGTTTTAAAGTATGCGAACGTGAATTATTGAAGGTTGCCCACTTGTTAAACGTGCTTATGACTTATAGCTTCTTAAAGTCTTTTAAAAATGGGGCTGCGTATAATTTTTAAGCATGAACAGTTGTGTTCAAGAAAGAACTATAATAGAAACCAAATTATATCACAACCAAAATAATTTAAACAAATTTTATCTAGGATGCATGTGATTTTATTCAAGTTTGTCGTGAGAGAACAGTTTTCTCTGAGAAAATGTGCAAAATCTAAGGTAGAAATAATTTTCCTCGCTCCTCAATCTGTATGCAAAGCTCGTTTCATGACAAGAAATGTGTTGACGGGCTTGATAGAATTTAGAAAGAATTGCCTTTTCAAAGCTAACTAAGTTATTACAAATTATTCTTGTCAGAAGCGTCCAAAACTCTTATTTGATTAGTTATCTTATGACTTCTCAATATTTTACACTTTATAGTAAAAACTCCTTATACTCTAATACGGTTTTACTTTGCACCTGAAATACCGCAAATCTTGTAACAGTTCAAAAAGACTATGTTGCTTTTGTTTGGAGATAAAATTGTTAACTGGACAGGTTAACTATCATTGAACTCAGTGAGACGTATTTAACATGCGTTTGTCACAAATATGCATTTATTTGCTTTCTTAAATATTGTATTTTTTATATTTATTTTCTCCCAAACAGATTAATTAAAATGTCAAACTTTTAACTTCAATTTATTATCAAACCTGAGTAAAAAGTCCTTTAGGGAATTTGTAAAGTATTACTCCAAGCTGTATAGTAAACGTCCAGTAATAAAGAAGGGTCGTTAAATTCCATATCGCATTTACTCTGGCCATTAGGCAGGCTTATAGTCAATAACAGAATAAAAGCTCTTGTATGACCGTAATAACACAAGTGAACTGGGAAATAAATCTTAAATCAATGTCTTCTTAACCCACGCACAATTTCATAGTTTATTTTTATATTATCTGAAAACAGCGCGTGGGTATTATTTATAATTATTATTACAGCAATGTTAACTAAATAGGTTTATTTAAGTAAAAATTTAATTAAATCAATTAATAATTGTATCACCCTCTATAGTCCAAAAATAAATAAATGTCAAAAACTAAAAGCCTTGGCCATCCTGACTCAGATATTTTCGAAGTAAATTTAAATAAACAATTTACTGAGGTGAATTCTCCTTGCTCACTACGGTAAGAGAAAAGTTGTTGAAGACTCCAACTTATCTACATTATTCATGGACTTACCCCTGCTGGTTGTCCCTACAATATTTTCTCTTGTTTTTTGTGTGCTTTGACACTCTTATTCCATACTTTAATATGGAATAAGTTACGTTTAAGGACCGGCTGATAACCCCGGCTTTGCCTGGGAGGTTATTTTCTTCTTGTTGTTTCTTAGTGCTGAATTTTGTTAGTTACCATAGTAGCTATATAAATGGTAAACATAGTAACTATTAAAAAAACCTCCAACGCCCTTGGCATGGTCCCCTTTCGGACAATCCTGTGCTTAAGTCCTTAAAGATAAACCACCATAGTGCTCATAATGAGATTTCAAGCTTTAATTTGACACCAAGATCAGGTATCTACGACATGTAGTTTTGGCTACAGCCCGAAATATATCAACACACAACACACACACTCTCTCTCTATATATATAAATATATATTGATTACTCTCATTAATTACTCTGTAAACAACTGTTTTGAGGTTATTTACTCCATCGTGTTTAAACTGACTACATCGTGCAGTTATAAGAACTAACTTTTATGATCCAGGTGTAGTACTAGAAATTGTATATCTATAGTCAATTAATTTCAGCTTAACATTTTGAATTATTATCTCATTAATGGCTTAATAGTTATTTATGTATTAAGAGTATAAATAGGGTATTTCTCGTTTGAGCTAAACAGTTACCGCGGGATGCGAAGCGGAGCGCGGTATTTTTTAGCGAAAGTAAGAATGACGCTTTACACGTGAAATGCATACCTACTAAATTTTTCCTACAACTGCAGTTTTTATTTCCCAAACGATAATTACAATCACAGTTACTCACGTCCATTCAATGTGAATGCGCCATTATGATTTTGAGGTTATAAGCAAGTCGAGCTCAGTCGGATGCGGAAGGGAGCACTGTAGCGTGTCGAGTAACAATGCAATCAGCTGGGAGCGTCAAAGTCAAACAAGGTGCATCACATGGTGAGCGTTAAAGACTTTAACGCTCGCTCCAAAGAATTTCAAAGACTTTATCGCTCGCTCTTCAATAAACAGCTGTTTTACGATTAGGTTTCGGTGCGAAAACTGACACTTAAGAAAAAATTTGGTTGTAGAAAAAATGTTTTAATGATTTATAAACATTTATTTTTACATAAGATCCAATAGTGTGAAGTATTTTCCAGTGATTAATTTTCGTTATTATGGTTGATATTAGTTTTGTGTTATATGTGTCTGTGTGTAAATATACGTGTTTGATGATGTACATTTTTATAATCTTTCGACAAATCTTCACGACAGCAACCTCCACTGACTACGTGGTCATGACACAGTTTTGTGCTGAAACCTAGTCCGTACTTTCAGCTGTAACACTTGGTTTAGAAACGAAATAGGTAATCTAAAACCAAAATATTAATCCTACGAACCCTAAATGAATAATTGTTGGATTTGACTTTCTTACATAAACTGATTTTTTTTCCTTACGGTTACATTTGTTAAAGCCTGTTAGGTTGTAAACAAATCAAATCCTTCCTGCTGTACATATAAACCGAATCTAGATTGTTTAAACACGACGCCACATGTTGTAAAAGTAACATAATAGCAACATAAAAAAGTAATATAAGTAGCATAATATATATTTAAAACAAAGTAGATTAACAAAAAATTAAAAAGAGAGTACCGTCTCAAATATTCAATAAATAACTTTTCTATATGCACGTAGGAGCCTTTAAGTTTGTAGTGACCTTAGAACAGTTATATGGTACCAAAGGCCCTCACATTATTTTGATCCATTATTAGTCCAGTCAAAATGTAGCTTCCTCGGAAAAGTTTTGAGTTCGGTTTGATTTTTGTCGTTTCTTATGTTTCTTATGTCAAAAACCGTAAGTTTTATGGGATATCATTGTATGTAAAATAGTTTGAACGGTTAGTGTTTTTTTTCGGGTGTGGGAACATCAAATTGAAAAATTATAGTAGCCTTAGGTATATTTTATCTTTGGTTTTATTATAACTCATACCGTAATGGCTTATTCCTTCAGGGAAATTAGGTTATAAGGAAACAATTTTCAATTTACAATTTGCAGCACTGTCCATAGACTTTGTCATAGCAGTAAAAACAAGTAGTGTATCTTGTAGGAAGTTTTATTTACTTTCTTTTTGCAAATTAATGTTTATCATATAAACAATTTTTTTGAGTTATAAGCAAAACAACTTAAGATATTCACTATTTTTGCTTATTTTGCATTTTTTACAATGTTCTATCACGAAATCTTGTGAAAAAACATCAGATTTGGATTCAGCACCCCCAAAAGCATAATAAAAAATTAAAATTAAAATTAAAATAAACCCAAAACTTTCCTGAGAAGAAGTTTTTCAAAGAAAGTTTTACTGGACTATATATGTTGGCCTGTAAACTGCTTGATGAAAATGCATTTCTGCAGCGATCCTCGGGCAAAGTACTGCGGCTGGGTTAGTTTTTAGCGTGAAAAGCAATTAAAGTATCTAGTCACAATATGGTTTGAAAAAAGAGCCGGTCTCCCCCACGATCTGTATCACCGGTCCATATATCGTACATATCGATGTACATCGTGGTCTGTATATCGCACATTCGCGCAGGCGACAGCCGACTCCGCAGTGAAGAGTCTTGAGAGGGGGGAGTGTCGTCAACTCAGCTGCGACCGCTGGAGGTCGCACAGAAAATTAGGTACTTTGGTATTATACGGAGGCCACTATTTTTAGAGAGGGTTTTTTTAAATTTATACCAAAAATAACTACATAATTGAAGAGGACATACTTTGATTGACTAACTGTCCAAATTTGACATTATTACGATGAGCGGTCTTTGTGTCCTGCCTCCCAGAAGGCAGCTATGTCGGCAGGTAAAGCGTCACCGCCGCTGGTGGCAACACCTGCTCGCCACCCTTATACAGCGCGCTGCGGCGGTTATGTTAGGTTAGGTTATCATAAATATGGTAGTAGGACTTTCCTCGTTTCATTACAAATCAAACGATATCGGATGAGTCATACTTTCGCCCGCCAACTCCTGTAGGCAAGTGATGCAAACACTCCGGTCAGAAACCTGACCTAGGCCTACCTGGAGGGA
Organism: Flexamia atlantica; assembly: GCA_035578135.1. Lineage (NCBI taxonomy): Eukaryota > Metazoa > Arthropoda > Insecta > Hemiptera > Cicadellidae > Flexamia > Flexamia atlantica. The sequence goes on from JAQJVK010000015.1 coordinate 11,332,627, forward strand.
ATTTGGCGGGCGTAGGTATGACTCATGTGGTATCGTTCGATTCGTAACGAAACGAGGAAAGTCCTACTAACATATTTATGATAACCTAACTTACTATAACCGCCGCAGCGCGCTGTATAGAAGTGGCCTCCGTATAATACCAAAGTACCGAAAAGTATTGTAAAAAGCTTTTCTTTACAAACAACAACAACAATGATACAACTTAACATATATTCGTTAAACCGAATTTACATTGATGTCCCTTAGTATTTGTAAAACTACCATAAAATACTGACAATAAATAAAAATAAAAATAAAAATACATCATTAAAAAAAGCAACAAAAATTACAGATCTTAAGTCAAAGGTGATTTACGGTTTTTATCACCCAGATAGTATACTTTAATTGAAAATATTTGTCACTTTATATCGTGTAAACTCTACATCGCTTTATATTCTTTATATTTTGGGATTGGAGGGGACACCCCTCTCTGCGTGTAAACGTAAACGTAAAAAGTAAAATCATTTAATGATTCCGTATCGAAGATCATAATGCTAAGGCTCTAAAATTCCACAAGCTCAATGAATTTGTACATCGATAAAGTTCTTTCAGCAAAGTTATAGTTTCACAAAATAATTTTATATTTTTAATACTATCAAGTTTATCAATAATACTCTTATTTAAATATCATTTTTTGATAGATCTAAGATTTTTTGGTCATATCAGAGACAAACTGTGCAGACACACCCCTTCCGTCAGTCTTTGAAGGAAGAATTCCAAAAAATATCTGTTTTCTTTAACAAACCTTTTTATTTATGTAGGCTAAATATATTCTGAAGATTTTTTATTTGATTTTGCTTGAAACATAATTGAACATATTGTCTAATTATATGCTAATATGTCATTTAAAATACTACAATTTAATATACTAAAAATTGTATAGTTTAGCTTATCCATCATCCAAAATGTAAGTTAGCCGAGTTAAATTATAATTGTCTAGTCGTGGTAGCTTTGCAAATATGAGAAAACCATATTTATCTATATAATAATAAGCAAGTGTCATTTTTGTAATCCTCTTTTCTCAGCGTCTGTACGTCGTTGGAAAAATTTAAGATCATCATTAGAATTGCACTTTTCTGTAGAAATGTACGTTCAATTATAACTTACTGAATTTTTATTGTAGAAAATGAATTTAAAAATACTAAAAAAAAAATACTGGTCTTACGAGGTGCTATTGTTGGTGCGAAATAACAAGAAAATGTAAACAATTGTAGTCACATGTTTTATTGGAGCGATGAGGAAAGAGAAATTCCGATATTTTCTGGTTGAATTTTAACTAGTAGGCAATTCGTAGTAAAATTAAATGTACGGCATAAAGTTGGGTTTGGTTTCATTGCGTGAGAAAAAGCCATTAGGAGTGTTTATGTAACAATGAAAAATATTATTGGACCTCTGTCATGGTCAGAAATAACAAAGCCACAGATACTGAGTAAAGGAGCATCGTCCACTTGGGTATAGCATAACTTAAACAATAACACGCCATATTTAATATTTGGACCCTTCCATTCTATAAATTTATAATACATGCAGATTTAAATCATCAAAGTCTTTTTTATTTTAAACAAAAATGATTATTCATCGTATAAATGGACGAAACGTTGCCTTTCAAATATGTTGTGACCTTAGATCTATTAAATAAAATTACTGTCTCATTTAAATGACAGATTTAGTAACAAAGGAAAAATCTGGAGTTGAACTGATGACAAATAGGCAAACAATGACCTTAAAACGCGTCCTCCTTTTTTATGGATATTATACAAAATACAAACAATAAGAAAACAATGTTATTTGACGCTGCGATGGCTCGTGACAGGCCACGAAATACTATTTTCCCAGTCGCATCAGTATGCAGGGGACATTCTTTGGCAGCAGGAAACTGTTAACGGCTTAACGTGATTTGCAAGTGTCCGCACTTAAGATGTTAATTCATTTTAAATCTTAACACTCTGCTTCCTTATCAACTGTTCTTGCGAGTACCAATGTATTTTCTTGATTTTAGTGTACAACGACAGCCAAACACGTTTTAAAAAGTGTTGAAGACGTCGCCGTACCATCGAAAATAAAAGTAACTTTTATAAATATATTTGCACTACGGTTGCTTAAGATATGTAAACAATACTGGAGTGTAAATATCTTAAATTTCTTGACATTATTGTTGTGCTTATTTATTTAAATTGCCCCGCTTACATATAATATCAAAATACATTAAAATGCATTTAGAATTTAAAATCAATAACCATTTGCCTGAAGTTGATGATTCCCCTTGGAGCTACTCTGCGAGGTTAACAAGTGATGTTAAGTTGCTGAAATTTATTAGACATTTAGTCTAAGAAAATAAAAGATACGAGAGCTTTCAAACAACCAATGTTTACATACACCTACGGTAAATTCCATCTGGAATTTTGAGACGGAGGTCACTCTATTAAGGTGTAGGTATTCATCAATGATTACGATCACTAAATTTTTCATCACTTGGCAACCGATACTCTTTAAAAACAGCAATGTAAAATAAAACTCTTTAACGACTCTATTTGTATTCTCCGAGCACAACACTTCAAACATACCATTTATTACTTTAACTTCACCTTTTCACCTTTTGACTTCCTCTTATTTTCACACGTCACGCACAACGGTTGTCCACCCTTCTTAAAGAATTGATTCATACCGATCACTTGGCCACATCTCTTGCACTTGAAGCAATCGTAGTGCCAACTTTCCCCCATCGCGTTTAGCACATTATCCATGATCATCTCGTCGCAGCCGTAGCACCTCTTTGCGAACAGTTTGACAAAGTCGTCCATGCAGTAGGGTTTGGAGTCTTGTTCTTTGAACGTGGTTTCTGTAATGGGTTTCTTGCATTTGGTGCAGGTGAAATGCTCGGGGTGCCAGAACTGACCCAGTGCCGTCACCATTGTCGTGGTGATAGGCTTGTTACACTTGGCGCATTTTTCTATCTTCTGATGCGGATGCCCAGCCTTGGCTGGATCGGCCGCGTCCTTCGGTGCGGGTGTTGCTGTTGTTGCTGCTGTTGCTGCTGCATCCTTCGCGTTACTCATATCGGTTGATTAAATATCTATATTTATGTTTTCTCCGTAACATTTCATGAAGTCTTGGGTAACATGGTTTATATTTCACTGAAATTTACTCGATCATGGTTAATATGTTTTATTCTGTGTTGTTATGGTAACCTTTTTTTGTACTTTTTATTATAATTTCAAATGGTCGAGATTTATATCGTTTAGGTATTATAAAAGATTTTATTATTTAATCACTATCCTCCTTAAAGACGTCATAAGATACTTAATGAGGTATCTTATCAAGTGTTGAATCTCTTTAGGTATGAGATACCTTAAGATTACATACTTGCTCTTTCTCCTAAAAATATAGACACTTAAAAATACTTTATATAAAAAAGTGGAACTCTACAGGGCAACGTTGTTTTTGCATTAATCTGTTTATCAAACAAATTTCCGCCAAAAAAAATATCATCGAAAATTATGTATAATCACAAGTAGAACATTTCTAATTCAAGGCGCTCTCAAACATAGCATTCCTCATGTTCATAAAAATATAGATTTAAAGTAAAACACCTGTTTGAATATAACAGTTTTGTCGGCAAAAATATTTTACTACTCGAATCGCGAATATAAATGTAAGGGAAGATGTACCAGTAATCTAGGGCATAAAATATAAATAGTTGTATTTAAAAACCAACATATAGCTTATTTTACATAACTAACACCAAGTATATGCAAATTTAACCCCATTTATCCTAAAAACGACTAAAACGAATTTAAATTTTTTAATTATGTAATTAGACAACAATAAACATAAAGTGTTACAACTTTTACTCTTACATAACAAAATAAGAAATACAACGACGAAGGAAATTCCATCATGAATCCTCAACATGTATGCAGCTTGTGATTGGTTGATCAAGTTGACAAACAGTGGTATTGTTAGTGTTGCCTTGTTAGTGAGAGTTCAGTTACCATTAGTTTGACCGTACAGTGTAACCAAACAACTTTGTGGCAACCACAGTGATACGGAGTCATGGCTTTAGTCAGGAGAATTTATACACTTGTTTTCCTTAGCATTCAGTAATACTAGCCAGCTAATTGCAGATTGTTCAAAACGATGAGTCTTAAGTAAGAAGAATAACAGCTAATCATTGAAACAAGTGGACAAATAATTAATAATTACATAATTATTATATATATGGTTTTGTAGTCTAGTGGTCACATCTATGAATTACTACGCTGCAGATTCGGGTTCAAATCTCAACGGCGACAGGTATTTTTTAATATATAACTTGTTTTATTTGGATAGAAGGTATATACTTTTTAAGTTTAGGCCAACTAAATAAAATATATTTAGTTAAGTTTTTATAACTTTTTCTTACGAAACTCCATTTCAAATTGTTTGAACAAATTAATTTAATGTAGAGAGTTAGTCTTTAGGAGAGTATTTCCCTTAGACAACGTTCTAAGGAGTTAGGTTAGGTGAATATAATTTATTTATTGTTTTTAATTTTTTAATCAATCACAAATACATGTTACTAGCCAATATTGTGTTTATAACCATGAATAAATTGATTTGTAACCACCAGGTTAATGTGCAGCAATCTGTTAGTAATATTTTTACCTAATTCCAATAATATGTCAGTAATGTCAAATTTTCTTCTGCGGAGTACGGAGTCATGACTTTAGTCAGCTAGGAGGATGTATACACTTGTTTACCCTAGCATTAAATAATACTAGCAGATGTATTTCCGCATCGTTGGGAAAAAGTACAAAATAGTCATTATAAATCAACAAAATACATCAGCTGTTCAGCCCTCTTCTTAGTTTTTGTATTTGATAGATATAATCACCATACCTTCATTTTTACCGTGATTTTCTCACCGAGACGTTTCATTCAAGCGCAGGGTTGATTGGGACCGGCCTTGTGGTTCTCTCGAGAGTTAAGGGCGGTTAGGGCTTCAATGTAACGTGATTACATAGATATGATTAATCAGATAAAGTTTCGGTCAAGCATGGAAGTAACACTAAATAAAAGCCTGATCTTTCCGATCCTAACGGACCGTGAGTTTGGCTTTGTGTACTGCAATATGTGTGTGTCTTGTTTAATTGGTTGCTTCAAGGCTCTCATGGAAGATTGATGGCTTATACTGTTTGGAAAAGTAGAATCTCAAAACATTTGTCCATGCCAAATGTATTTATAGATATGATTAAAAAAAAAACATTATTTAAACACAATATATATATTTCCACAATACAACAAAACATTATTACAACACAAAATAATCACTTCTTCCTCTCTATCTTTAACTTCATAGGCGTTGGCTTCCTATTCATCTCACACGTAATACAGTACGGTTGTCCCATCCTCTTATAGTACTCATTCAAACCTATCAGAGTTTTGCACTCGGCACACTTGAAGCAATCGTAGTGCCAGGTCTCCCCCATCGCGTTCAGACGAGCGTCCAATATCATCTCGCCGCATCCTTTGCACTTCTTGGCGAACAGTTTGCAAAAATCGTCCATGCAGTAAGGCCTGCCCTCTTGCTCCTTGAACGTGGTCTCCGTTATGGGTTTCTTACAGTGGGTACAGAGGAAGTGCTCCGGGTGCCATGATTTAGCCATCGCCCTCACTATTTTTGTCGTAATTGGTTTGTGGCACATGGCGCAATATTCTACCTTCGGCGGTTCAATGTTGGATTGTGCGGGCAATGCTGAGGCCTGATCTTGGGGTTTCGTGGTCGCTGCCGGTGGTGCTGCTGTATTTGGTGCTGATGTCGTTACTTCTGCTACACCTTTCTCATTACTGCTCATTACTGCATACAGAGGATTTAATATATTCGGTAGTTCTGTGGGTTATTTATTTTAATACAATTTTCTGGTGCATGTTTTAATTTTTCGTCGTTGTGGTAACCTTATTTTTTTAGTTTGAATTATTATTAATTTTATATTAAACATTTTAAAAATCAATTTAAGATTTGGTTGGAAAACTCCTCTTTAAAAATGTTTATTGAATATTAATCACCTACCTGCTCTTATTATTTTAGGTTAAAGTTTTTATTTTAACATTTATCATTTCATTAATTCGGTTGCATCTATCAAACTCAAACTTATTATAGGTTCAGTATTGCAGTTCAATTTATCATTCGGTTTTAATAAAAAAAGGTCATACCTATGGTAAAATACTCAGTCATTAGACCCTACTTAATACTTAATTAGAAAGCATCAATGTTATAATCATTAACATCATATTCATATTTGAATAATCCATTCTAATATTTCTCCCCATCTAACTACTATACAGAATAATAAAATTTTATAATTTGACTTGTGGCATCGGGTAGTTCGAAAAATATGTAATATGAGATGCACAATGCCTATCTCTGAATTGTAAAACAAATCTCGGAGTTCCTGAGAATATTATTGTTAATTTGATTTAAAAACGTTATCAACAAGTTTACTATCAACGCTTTAGTAATTAAAGATCAACTTGTAATTGCAAGTAAAAGTTTTTTCACCGCATCATGGAAGGAAATAAGGCGAAAATTTGCACTTGTTAAAACTAATTAATAGTTGTAGGATTATAAAGCCCCTCACTTGAAAGAAGTTCTAAACGTCAGATGCATTTACCTTGTACCGAACATTCCTGGCTGTACGTACCGATATATTTTCCATCATTATTCAGTCGGTCGCTTCAATACAATTCTCACGGACAAAATCACTCATCCGTAAAGTATATTCATTAAATCTAATAGTCACTCCTAATAATAAATCAACTGCATTGGTAACCACAACAACAGTTTTACTAAATATAAATTAACAAATAATTTCCTGTTATAAAAATTCTTGTATTTGATTCGTTCCACGTCCGATATCACACCATCGAATCGATAAGACGCTCAAAATAGGCACCCTTTGCCATGAGTGCCGACAACATTATTACACCGGTGCACAGAGGGCCCAAGATCAAACCCAACTGCTCTAGATGCAACGAGCCAATCACCGACACCGTGGTGACAGCCTTAGGCAAGACTTGGCACCCTGAACACTTCACCTGCACCCTCTGTGACGCGCCCGTGACCGAGGCTACGCCACGCCAATGCAACGGAGCCCCCCTGTGTGAGGCTCATTACGTCACACTCTTCGCCAAGAGCTGCTACGGGTGTGGCGAGCCGATTGCAGATGGTGTGTTGAAGGCTTTGGGAGAAACTTGGCATGACAAGTGCTTCAAGTGCACTGACTGCCGGGACGTCATTGGCCACCTGGAGTACAAGGAGAAGGGCGGGAATCCCTACTGCATGAATTGTGGGAGAACTTATCTCATAACAAAATTTAAATATACTGAAATGTCAGAGTAGTTTTTAGAAGGTCAATATTTATTTTGATGATAAAAACAACATTGGTTTGTGTTCAATAATTACACTGATTAAATTAAGATAAAGATAGTTTTATTTAAGTTTTTAAGATCAAAATCAAAAACAAAACATGTTTGTAAGCCATGACATTAAAATATAATCACAGCTGATTAGAAACAGTTATAAAGCATTATACTACATCTCCTTTTCTCCTCAGGTCTCCTTTTCTCCTTCTCTCCTTAGTTGTCAGTAATCAACTCTTCTGGTACGTTTGATGGGCCGCCCAAACGAGGAAGTAAAGTTCCTTGTTTTCATTGTAGTTTTAGGTTGTTGAAGAGGTAGTAGTCTCAACATTGCTCGATTCCGACGTATTATCCCATCACTCGCTGTTGTTACTGTATACGATCTTGGAGCTACACGTTCAAAAATTTTTCCTTCTGTTCTTCTATCTGGGATATACACTCTTGATCCAGCTGACAGAGATTTCTCAGGCTTAGATCGATGCCTTTGATTATAATATTCTGCTTGTTGGCTGCGATATTTGATGTCCTATTGCCTGAATGTTTCATGATCAATGTTTCGTGGTATTAGATCTTTTTTTAGAGCAGGCAATCTTGTCCTTAACCTCCTTCCCATAAGAAGCTCTGAAGGACTATACCCCGACGGTCCCGGTGTTGTTCGGTATTCTAACAAGGCTAGAGTTGGATCTTTATTTTTAGTCATCATGTTTTTAAGTGTCTGAACTGCTCTTTCAGCTTCGCCATTTGATTTATGATATAGGGGACTACTAGTAGTTATTTTGAATCCAAAATTAGTCGCAAAATTACGCCATTCTTCACTTGTAAACTGGGATCCTGAATCTGAAACAACGACTTCGGGTATCCCATTTCGAGCGAAACAAGCTTTCATTTTTGTTATTAGCTCATTGACTGTCATTGTAGAAACATTTATCATTTCTAAATAGCGAGAATAATAGTCCACTACAGTTATGTACTTTCCTTTTAAAAAAATCAAAGTAATCTATAGCTATTTTTTGCCATGGGTAATCAGGCGTCTCTGACTGGATCATTCTCTCCGTTTTTTGATTTAGATATTTTGCACAAGTTGTGCAATTCTCAAGGAAATTGCTAATATCGGATGTAATTCCTGGCCAAAAGACTGATTGTTATGCTTTAAGTATTGTGCGAGTGATTCCAAAATGACCATCGTGAAGTTTATTTAAAATATCAATTCTCAGTTCTGGTGGTATGATAATTCTTTCTCTGCAACAAATTAGGTCTTCAATGACTGATATATCATTTTTGAAAGTTTACCATTTTTTCATAGAATCGGGAACGTCCTTCTTGTAATCGGGCCAACCATTTTCAATGTACTTTAGTAAGAATTGGCACTCTTTGCATTTCAGCTGACTTTTCCTTATTTGCTCTAATCTGGACTGAGTAGCAGGAAAGGTGATAACTTTGATGTGAGCTTCCACTTCTTTTGTAAACTCATCTGTAGTTTCAGAAATAGGAGCACGGCTCAAGGTGTCCGCTGTATACATTTCTTTTCCGGGAATATGCTCAATGGTGAAGTCAAACTTCATCAGTCGCATCTTGAATCTTTGAATTCTAGTGGGTATTGTGTCTAAATCTTTACTCCCTAGTATCGGAACAAGTGGTTTGTGATTTGTTAGGATCTTGAACTTCTTGCCCATCAGAAATTTTGAAAATTTCTCAGTTGCCCAGGCACAAGCGAGTGCCTCTTTTTCAATCTGTGCATACCGTCGTTCACAGTCTTGTAAGGTTCTTGAGGCAAACATGACTATCTTGGTTGTACCTTCTTCAATTTGAAGTAACATTCCACCCAAGCCGTACGCTGAAGAATCGGCTACTACAATGTTATCTGCTTTTAAGTTATACTTGGTTAGTGTTATTGAATCTTTTACAAGTTTTCTTTACGTCTAAAAAAACTTGTTGATGATGTTCATTCCAACAAAATTGTTTATTTTTCCTTGTAAGTTCTCGGAAAGCCTCTGTTTTATCTGCCAAATTCGGTATGAACTTATTAAGTTGATTTAGCATGCCATTAAGGCGCCGAATACCTGCAATGTCTTGGGGAGGTGGGAGTTCTTCAAGAGCTCTGATCCGATCAGGGTCAAGTTTTATACCATTAGAGTCAATTAGGTTCCCCAAAAACTTTACAGAAGTCTGAGAAAAAGAACACTTATCTTTATTGAGTACTACATTAGCCTCCTTTAGTCGCTTCAATACCTGTGTTAACCTTTTATCATGCTCCTATTGGGTTTGGCCATGAATGAGAATATCATCCATGTGACACAAAACCCCTTCAATTCCTGTTAAAAGCTTTGTCATTTGATACGAGAAAAATTCAGGTGTACTGGTAATACCAAAGGGCAATCTCTGAAAATAAAACCTTCCAAAAGGAGTTATGAAAGTTGTTAGTTTAGCTGTTTCTGGTGATAACTTTATTTGCCAAAATCCTGACTGGGCATCAAGTTTAGAAAAAATCTTAGAACTTCCTATTTTACCCAAAGTTTCTTCTACATCAGGAAGAATACACTTGGGACGTTTAACATTTCTATTTAGTTCTGTGTAATCAACACATAGTCGTATACTCCCATTTGGCTTAATTACTGGTACTATTGGAGCACACCAATCAGTTGGGGATTCAATCCTTTTAATTACTTCAAGTTCTAACATTCTGCTTAGCTCAGCCTCTACTTTTGGCCGTAATGGAATGGATATATTCCTTGGAGCACGAACGGAATATGGCTGTGCATTTTCATTCAATTCAATTTTGTATTCCCCGGGTATGTTACCTAGTCCTTTGAAAAGCTGAGGATAGTCACACAAAACTTTTTCCATTGTGATTAAATTAATCCCAACTGTTTGGTATGGCTCTCTTATACTAATTAAATCCAATGCTTTAATCGCGGGAAGCCCTAACAGGGGTTCATTTAAATCTGATATTACAACAACCTTTTCTTTAATTTGTGTATTACCATATATAATGTCTGCAATAAACATACCAAGTACATTCATTTCTCCCTGGTTTGCATTTTTTAATTTACGATCTGACTTAATTAAGGTTGTGTCTATGATATTTGGGGGAATGGCAGTAACTTCTGCACCAGAATCTATTTTGGTTCTAAGTGATATTTTGTTCAAAAGTATATTAACATACCATGACTTTAAGTTGTTATTGTTACTACTTACTTGTCCCAGATGTGCAACAATAGCTTCACTAGAAGGTGATTCGTGATACTCACCTTGAGTTGTATGTGATATACCATTTACATTCTTTGTGTGTCCTGGAGAATTTTGATTGGGTTTGCTCTTGCAAAACTTTGCAAAATGTCCTATTTTTTTACAATTATTACATGAAATATCTTTTGCTGGACATGAGGCACGGGGATGTCTGGGCCCTCCACAGCTCCAGCACTCCGTTCCACTGATATTTTTGGTTGATGTTACTTTAACTCTTGAACTATTTTGTTTCTGATATGAATTTATCTTACTAATAGAAGAATTGTCATGTTTTCCAATCATCTCTAAATCTGCTGACTGTTTACTTATAGTCTCTTTTAGTTTGCATTTTTGAATGGCTTTATCTAAAGTTAGGTTGGAGTCTTCTTGTAACTGAGCTGATAGTTTTTTGTCTGATATGCCAACAACAATACGATCCCTAATAAGCTCATCCTTTAGATCTTTAAACGAACAGTGTTCGGCCATTGAGCTTATATCTGCTAAAAATGTATCAAAACTTTCGTCATGTTCTTGGTTCCTTAAGTTGAATTTTGCCCTCTCATAAATGGTGTTACGTTTGCAAATAAATATGTTGTCGAAGGCCTTTTTGACCTGTTCATAGGAGTTTTGATTTTCAGGCGAAAGATGAGCAGATAAAAGGATGTCTTCGGCATCAGGTCCCATACAGTAAATGAGAGAGCTGATTTGTTTTATTTCAGACTCTTGGTTCAGTCCAGATGCCAGTCTGTATCTCTCAAACCTTTTCACCCACTTCTCCCAAAGCTCTGGTTGTTTCCAGTCAAAAGTTTCTGGAGGATTAAAAATAAATCCTGCATTGGAAGTTTTTTGTATTTGTATTCGTTCTTCATAAATGAATGAATCAGATGATTGATTATGATTTCCTCTCAACCTTCTTCTTGACATTTTATAACGCTGCCACCATGTTCAATAATTACACTGATTAACTTAAGATAAAGATAGTTTTATTTAAGTTTTTAAGATCAAAATCAAAAACAAAACATGTTTGTAAGCCATGACATTAAAATATAATCACAGCTGATTAGAAACAGTAATAAAGCATTATACTACAGTTTGAATAATATATATTTATTTATATTAACTTAATATATATTAATATTATATAGCTGAACAAAAATTAAAAACTAAACATTAAAACATTAAGAATATATACTATAGTCTGCTCTGGAAATATTTCTAAATTTTATGGTATTTAGCAAAAAAACATGTTGAGTGTTGCCAAAAGACCAGAAATTGAATACGGGAAAAGGCTTTTTTATACGTTTTAATTGTTTTATGTGACTGATACTTAAGAACATTTTATTAAAAAAGAAAATTAAAAGATTAACTATATTTTAGCAAGCACAATTAATGTTTTCTGCATATTACTAGATATCCATAAAAATTGCAAACGGAAATAAGCAAACAACTGCTGAGGTATTCGGAAAGGAAGACAATAACAACTTGAAAGGGGACAAAAGCAAATCCTTTTATAGCCGTTGACAAATTTCTAGAGCCAAGGAATGGGCTTTGCATATTGATGCGACAAGGGAGATTTTTTGCACTTTATGTAATGGAAATTGTTTTAGTATTTTATTTTTTCTAGTATTATTATTTTATTAATTTTTTTTTGTCTACGGGCTCTGCCGACAAGTGCTGTGTCACTTGGCTGAGCTATTGTATGGAAAATTCTTTGATAATAAATGGTTTCAATGGTTTCAATGGTTTCAATGGTTTCAATATTTATCCTGTAAAACATTTTTCCATGTTTACTTTTTCGATTTAAGGATACTAAACTCGTTACTGTAGATTAGGCGTTTTTGTTTTGTTTTTAAGTATGCTAGTCATAATTTGGTCATGTGAACATCGTAACTTTTTAGGGCAGTAAAAAATGAAAAATTTGTATGATGCTAACAATTTTAATGCATTCCAAAAATTGGTCTGAAGTTTTCAATTAAAAATATATGTTGTCCTAAAAATTGTTATAATATTGGTTATAATTACTGTCTTAGTCCCTTATCAAATTTTAGAATCGGGATATTTTGTTACCAGGACATGTTTTCCTTAAGTCCAAATATCTTAGTGTTTTATTGCAAGATTGGGCGCTAATTTCCTTTTTAATTGCTAACGTTCATCATTTTAGTAAAGTTACGGAACAGAATCTGCCCAATGTGTTTGGGTTAGTGTTTGAGAATGCCACAATTTCTCAAAATATATGTTTTGCCTCAAACCTCAAATTAAGTTGTTTCTAACGAAACATTATCCCGCTCTTTAATTTGTTTTCAAGATTTTAAATGAGATCGAGATTAGAACAGTAAAAGAACACCCAATGCTGGGTACAATTTTGAGTGTTTTGATTGTTTTTATAGTTGGAACCACAAGCATGGCATTTCCTCCAGCCAGAAGGGCGTTGTTATCAAACAGCTGACTCTTGTTCCAAACAGTTGGATCGTTTACTTGATACGTGACTCTAACTTTCAGTGAAAGATCAAATTATCCTTGAAATTGATAACAATAAAACGTTAGAAATAACCTATAAAGTTAATTTGTCTGTTTTGCTGTTTACGGTTCTGTTTAAAGTGAAAAATACATCATAACAATGATAGATTCCTGTTAAAAAAATTCTTGTTAAATAATCCTAATTATATGTTTAGATATTAATTAAATTCTAGACACCAATTATAAGCCCGGTATGTAAACTCGTATCATATGACACGTAAGAGTCAATTTTTACAAATAGTTGCCGAAAACATCAAGTTATCGGACCTGGTTAAAGTAATTTTTAAAGACGCCTGTCTCGCCTGAAAATGTTTGTAAACTCCACACAAAGGTGCATGAACACTATTTTTACGGCTTACCCCTCATGAAAACAAAATACACAACAACAAACGAGAAAACAAAAGAAGAAAATAAAGTTTTGCCCAACCAACAACACAGGCGACCACCATGCATAATGTAAACGCAATGTACATTTAACATGTAGTTCGTACATAAGTAATATGGTTTCATGTGGCTTTTGTCTTGTATGTAGTATTTATTTACAGCAAACAATTTTATGTTTCTGATATAGTTTTCTTAGAAATATTCTGAATTTTTCCAATGTAAAAATTTGTTTCCACAAGTATAAAATGTACAACACTAAAAACTATATGGACAAAACTACATTTATTAATTTAATTAATAACATAGATTTTTAAGGGATTGATAATTTAATTTTCAGCAAAACTTAGGTTTAAATAATGCAATGAAATAAACAAGTTATAGTTTTAAGACTTCTCTTAGAAACTACAAAAGCAAAAATAGAATCATGTTATATTGAAATAAATAAGAGTAAAACTGAGAAAATTTAAGTATTATAGCAAACATTAAGGTTTATAATTTATGCCAAAGTGGATGGAAAACGGAAAATTATCCTTCTTAGGGACTATCTTTAGTTTTTGGTCGTGATTTGATAGTAAGAAATGCACGATCGACCCGCATTGTTCGATTGGTAGGCCGGTCGAACTCACGCCTCCAATCATCAGATTGGACTGTGATTAGCTAATGTGAACTAAAGGACACAGGCAGGATTACAGGATCTCAGGGTAAAGTAATGGTCAATCTAATGGTGTAATGAATGTGGATCGAAGCTTCATCTTTTCATGTAGGAGTTAAGCTAGGTTTTCTCTAACATGAGACAATGACGTAACTTTAACGAGTTTTACTGTCATTACGTTAGTGCCTGGCATTGGCAAACCATAAGTGTAATTAACCTCTATCATTTACCTGCTTCAAAGTTTCATTTATTACACTGTTCTAGCGTCACTGCACCTCTCCACTAACTGGCATATCGTTTGATATCTACCAGGGACGCTATTCGCGTCACTTGCAAGACAGTAAAAGTGGCGCCACTGCTGCATGATAGTAAAAAAAAAAAAAAAAAAAAAAAAAACACGTTTAACCGTCGTTGGCAGTTGGTCATGAACGCAGTCATGGATTAAAGTCAAATATACACATTAAAAAATAGATATATCTATAAAACTCCTAAATAGAAGCGATTATTATATATTTCTCATGATTTATCTTTTCGATATGTGTCTCTCTTTGTTTCAAGTAAAGCAAAAGACTAAGAACTGGACCACTTCACTGGTTCAGTTAAACTGAAAAACTGGTGAATCACTTGAACTGGTTTTTATTTTTAGGTGAATAATTTACCTGCAAAACTTAGAGAACCGTTTTAATTTTAAGCCTCTTTTTGTGCTACTCCGTGTACATCCAAAGCCTGATTTACCTTTTGCCAGCAGAGGCATCAAATCTGTCAAATATTAAAATAATATCACATGTGATAACTCTAGTTTGACGGATCATATTTAAGAAGGTTCATCAGAATAAAGACACTTCTTTCATGTGGTTCTTTGTATACATATGTTATTTTTACTTTTTATTGGTATGGTATGTTATTCAATAATAACTAGGCTGAATATTGGTTAAATGTGGCCTGTTTCAAATTTATCTTCTTGATATTTAAAGACCATGTTCAGAGATGGAGAAGGAAAGACGAAAAAGAGAATGTTAGAGGATTAAAAAAGGATTGAAAATTAAATCCTTAACTTGTTTTCAACGTATAAAAGTAATACGTAATGTTTGTTGTTTTTGAAAGTTTTTTTTATTTAAAGTCATATCTTAAATAATTTAGTTTATTGTAGACCTTATGTTTAGCCTTAGAGTAAATAAGTTCAATATCAAACAAACTTATATATTTATTGAATGTAGCTACGTTTTCGTAGTGGAAAAATGGTTTTATTCGTTAGTCACCAGCCATAGCCTTTCGATCCGTTAAATAGCAATATATAGGAAATATTGTCACGATCTTTAAATCAACTTTAAACATGTAAAATGTATTATTTATGGAGCTTTGGCGCCTTCACTGGGATTGAACGTATTACGTTTAAGAGGATTGATCGTTTTCGTATAGCACCAAGTAATCTTCACAACAAGTTTACATTGTGTTAAAAGTTGTTTTTTGGGTAAGATGGTCAGAGTAAACAAGCTCAGAATGTTTATATACTCGGTAAACAAGTTATTAAAGGGATGTGTTAGTTGAGAGAGATTGTGAAAAAAGCTAGGAAATATATGTTAATACTTGACAGTAAATATCAATAGTATAATTGAACATGTTTATTTATAAGGTGTTCATTTAAGAATGGGAACTCATTTCTTTACTATTTTACTTTAACTTCTTAAACTTTGTTCATGCAAATTACAGGTTCCTGATAACTATTCCAGAAACAAACTTTAATAGTTTTGTTCGAGGTGAAGTATATTTTTATCGAAGAGAGTCTTTTGTTTTAGATATTTTGAATAAAAAATTAGAGTACTTTTAGTTAAATTTAAAACATTGCTTTAAGTAAAATTATTGTACGTGTTGTAAAATGGACCAGGTAAAATGTTGAAAAAGGAAGCATATATTCAATAATACATTTGAGGTTTTTTTTTACTTTTTAATGTTTAATAACTATTGAAAATCGATCATGGAAATCGTTTCCACTTGATTATTATTGAGACTACTCAATAAGAAAATAGATTTTTAATTGTTGTTATGGTTTTTGCACTTGTTAATATTTTCAGTAATAATAACTAATCACAATTACAGCAAAATTTCAAAGAACACAACATGTAAATACTGTATACCTTAAACAGCATTAACCTATCCATTGCATATTTCATATTAAAAGGAAGAAGTGGGACTGCATGTTCTTGACCATATGAAAATGCGAAATTTATCAAGCAAAACACGTTGACTTATGTTTTAATGATATTTTTTAGTACGCTTTGTTTATTTGAGAAATAATAATAACAATATTGTTAAAATAACTCTCATCCATTAAGCATTTTCTTTCCGCAATGAACAATTTTATAATGAATTTTCGCCGATATCCCATTACGAAAACAGGTCAAGTTAATGTAGTGTAGAGAAAAGTATAATTTTATATTGCACCTACAGGAAAGAAGTACCCAAAGTTTTAAAATTATATTTTTAAATAGTTATTAAGTGAGGTGATGATTGAATATTGAATGTTGAGGTTGATGGTGAATATTTCAATAAAAGCCCACCAGAAGAAATGCTGCAGCTTTCAAAATAGTTCTTATAATCCTCTCCTTGATTACTTTGGTAATTTATTTAAGTCAACTAATGAAAACAAACAATTGTATTCCATTTCGTTGTTCGTATCGTCCGTTTCCATATTATGAGCTCAATTTCTATTGTTTATGTATTTTTCAGTCTATACCTTTATTACTCAATCGCCAGTCAAAACCATGAGGTCCTAGTGATTGTGATTCTTTTCATAGTCTCTAAGCAACTTGTTAGTTATAGCTCTAATGGTTGGCCCTTGGATTTGTGTACGATATTTGGAAAGAAATACGTGTTATTGGCAAAAGAGCAATTCATAAGTTCAGCATTAAATGGCAAAACAAACATTTTATTGGAAAACATATTTTATGTATTGTAGGACGTCTTATGTAATCTTAACGGCATCTGAACTGGTGAATGCATACTCAGTAATTGACATCTACTAATATCTCAACCAAGAAAGTCTTATGGTTCCACCATAAAATTTACATAAAATCTGTATAATTTGTAGCTGAACTGCTGTATTATTTTACCTAATACAAAATGAAGTAACAAAATTGGCTAAAATTTGTAATTATTACATAAACTTTCATTTTCGTGGAGGCTCAACCGTTTGGAAAGTTTGGTAAAACATATTTCATTACCCTCTATGTTTGACAGCTTAAAACATCAAAGTTTGCAGGAACCGGAAGTATTCCAACAACGCTTCACAGGTCGTTTCCGGTCTAGGATGAGAGGAATGCCTCGCTCAAGTTCCGTCCTGTGTCGGTCCCTGAAGTTTATTTTATGGAATGATTTTGTCGCATTTATGTTATCGTTTATCATATAAAGTGTTTATAATAATTTTTTCAATTTAATTACCTTTTGGTAGTCTGAAGGTGTCAATTATTGCAGATACAAGCGGCGATACGCGTTTCGTACTATTTACAGTACATCATCAGTCGCGTCCGACACAGGTTAAAGCAGCTCACATGAGTGTTTGTCAGAGTTTAAATAAAACAGTCGTAGACACAATACATAGTTTACAAAACACATTTTTATTGGAGACACGGACATCAAACATTTATAAAGAGAGTAGGCCTACAACTTTGTGCGGTACCGGTTGTCCGTCGTCTCCGAAAGTGCACTTGCGTGTCGGTTCTTTACAGCAGTTTTAGCTGTGCAGAGAAACGTAAACATACATATAAATGTACACAAAACAGAAACCACCTCTTTTTAACCATACTCCCAACAAATAAAATATTTCGAGCCTACTAGTACTGATGAAAAATTAATTTAGTATTTTTAATTGAAACAAACCTATAAAACATCTTAAAACGTTTTCGCCAAACCCTTGTTGAGCTATGGACAGAAAATCTGTTTTTATTTTCAATTCTTTCCAGGCTTAAACAAATATACGTGTCATGAATCATACATTCTCTGCGATTAAGGCATGTATACGTCTTATGTATAACGAAATCATATTTGTTACGAAAATAAACATCATAATGACCTATCAAAGGATTTGATATTGAAATGCGACGTGATTTATTCAAAAATTACTATTTCAATAGGACCTCAACCAACCGAAGATGTGATTCTGTAGGATAAATTAGTAATTTATATTTTTATGTAGGCTAGGAAGAAAACAATTTAACATGATTTTATGTATCTCTAAAGTTTATTGTGAAATTTAATTGTCATTAATATATTGTATATAAATCATGTATTATTCCCCGTTCTAATATGTTCCAGTTTTTGGTTTAAAATTAATTACATTTTCGATAGATGACAAATAAAAGAAGGGAACATCCTAGATTTACAGAAATATCCGTCCTCCGCGCACACAAAATCTTTAAGGTTCTACTAATCTTTCTTAATTATCTGTGTGGGGAGGATGTACCCATCCCACGGGGTTTACAAGTAGAAGAAGGATGTGTCGTTCATCTCCAATTTTATATCCCTTGTAACAAGTGTAATTAAATTGTTTGAAAATAATTTATATTTTAATTTTCTAATGCTCAGCATTCAGTGTTCAGTGTTTAGTACTCATTTAGCCCTATTTTAAAATAGTAATTTAGTACCGAAATAGTTTTTCTTTTCAGTACCAAAACAATTATAACTACAAACAAATTAAATGAACACAATAAATAATTATTTGTGTTGTAAATTTAGCTTCAATTAAATAATTTCTCGCTCATAATTTAATTTCCCCCGGAAAAGGAAGGAAAACGTAAAGGTAAAAAATTTTAAGAGGTACAACAATTTACAGATAAACATTATCTGATAAATTTGTAGATTTTTTTTTATTTTGATAGTTTTGTATGTCACTACCGTTGTGCTATGTCTGGTTAATACAGTAATTTGTTTGACTTTTAAACTTAATTATTAACTGGTAACTGCTTAAGCTGCCTATTTAAAAACATTTCTTCTGATTTCAAAGATTATCAAAAGAAAATATATTATACACTTTATTAACTTTTTCTATTGATTACAAAAAAACCCAAATCGTTTTAGTCAAATTGCATTTATTTGTAACTATTCATACCTTGAAAATTTTACCATAACGTTTAGAAATCCAATTTCTTGCTCTTTTGCTGTCAAAGCTATAACAGACTGTGTCGCATAAAAAACATATCTTTTACTTGTCGCATGTTGGCACGAATTTTCCAATCCGACAGCTCTTACTGGATGAGATTTCAAATTGGTGAATGGCGTAATGCATTGCAATAGATAGTAAAAGTCCATACGTTACAGTGACTGTCACTGCAAAAATCATAATTAATTAAATGTTAATTTCGGTTTTAAGACATATATCGCCCTACGTTTGATTTAATAATTTCATGAGTGTTAGGTTATATGCATAACAATTTGTTTACCTTTACGGGCGTAACAATGTTTCCTTAGTCAAGGCTTTTGAAATAATTAACCAAATCAAAACCAATGTCGCTCTGGTGAAATATTGCATACGGCTGCATTCGCACTGAGGAAATTACCCTCGTCATCCCATTTAAATGGTTAGTGTAGTGTGAGTGAAATACTGACCAAGCTTGATGCAATGTGAAAATCGCTTTAGTGGTTTTGAATAATCACAAATGTAATGTTGTATTACTACATTTCCCATAGCACTCATTAAGTTTTATAATTGATGAATAAACTTAAAGGACCATATTAATCATAATATTTATATGAGTGATTTATTTATTGGTACAATTAATAAATTTACCTCCAATTTAAACTACCGTTTGAAAGAAAAACACTTATAGTAGACAACACAGTATACCTTAAAATAAGCCTAACATAGGAAATAGTTATTTATGCAACAAGTTCTCAAAGTGCCACGTTTTTGCACAAGAGAGAAATGTTTACACATTAGCCGCAGGCGAGTGTAGAATAGATCTTCTCGAGTGCAGAAAAGTCACTTTGCGCACGAGTTGCATGTTAATTTTTTTCTACGTCTGCAAATAATATTTAAAAAATGCCTCGTTTGATTCCATTAGCGTTGTCCTTTCCTTTCGGTATTATAAGTCCCGATACATCGCAATCACGATCTATCGATATTTACAAGGACTCGTCAACCCTATCGGAATAATGAGCAATCAGCTGAACAGCTGTCTATATGCAGTATTGCCAACATAATTCATGGATAAACGATGGTGCTGGCTAATAAATGCATACGGTTTTTTGACTATTTTTGTGTTCTTAAGTCGAAACACTGGAGTACGCAAAGTAAATTGAGCGTGCTCAAAGTAAATCTAACGCGAGCAAAGTAAAATGAATACGGGAATCATCTGTTTTACGAAGTATATCGGAGAATCGGACCCAGAATCGACCCTTAAGGCACGCCTGCCTCAATTTTTCGAATCGAGAAAAGCTGGGATTGCTTTTTACAGAAACGTACGGCCAGAAAGACTGAGCAATGGTATGGAATAAGCGGATATTTATTAATAACATTAGAATAAACTTTAAGAGTAAATTAGGATTTGATCTTATAGTAAACTTGGATCTTATAGTATTTGGATCTTATAGTAAACTGCAAACTTAGCTACGTTTGCCTAAACAGGTTTTATTAGGATTTGAAATTGATGAGCTATTTAAGGGACAGGGTGAAAGTATGCTAACAGCAAAACCCTGACAGCTCCAAACATCATCCTAAAACATTTTATGTCCCAGTGGGGTAGGCAATGACGAAATTATTTTACCAAAACCCTATGAGGTTACGTTTTCACCAAGATTTTTCTGACATAGAATTTTCAAAAAAAAAACATGAAAAAATATAGACAGCATAATCCACATTTTCTCGTTTTCAAACACAATTTTTGGTGCAACTGATATGAAATATAGGTCAGTGGGTGGTTACAAGGCACATATTGACTTTGGCAGGCTAATGTCGCTGTAGTGTGTTGACTTAGGAACACCGACAATTATATATTCATTATCGCTGCGCCCTGATTGTAACAGCCAGTCTTAATTGAATGGTTTTTCTCGTTTGTAAACAAGCCTACGATTTGTTATCCAAGAAATATTTCAAAAATTGATAATTTTCATTTTTACATATTAAAACATTACCAACACAATTTTCTGGGAAGCTTATAACTTAAATACAGAATCATTTAATATTATATTTACCAGACTAACTTTAACAAAAAACAGACGGTTTGTTTATAAATAACCGTTGAAAATTAAATTCAGTGATGAAATTTGTTAGTCTTCAGTAAACAATCCATTTTCTTACTGAAATTTAATTTTACTATCAAAAAATTAAGCAATATTTTAATTAAACTTACGATAAGTATTTTTGTTTATTCTGTTCATAAGGAAAACTTTAAAAGTCAATTAGTATTGAAATAAATAAACTTTAATTACAGAAATATCAAAATCATGCATTGATCACGCACTTGTTAAAATAAACAATAAGAACAAAATTAATGTCGAGGCCACGGTTATAAACAATGGATTGACAGATCACTGCGCGGTGGCGGTGTGGTTTGACTGTCTGCCGCGACGCGGTGACAGCGCTGGCGCCGCCGCCGCCGGTGGCAGTGTATCTGCCGCGGCGGAAGGTCTCTGTCGCAAACATTATGTAGACTTCAAGCAATTGCATAACCTTCTTGGTCGTGAGGACTGGTCAGATGTTTATAAACAAAATAATGCATCTGAAGCATTTAATGTTTTTTCGAATATACTGTCAAGTCATATAGCTAACTCTAAAAAGGAGTTAGGTAGGGATAATAAAACAAAACTAATAAAACTTAAGCCATGGATTGATCTGGAAACTTGTAAAAGAATAAAAACTAAGAACTTGCTGTTAAAAAGAATAAAAAATAATCCAAATAAAGATAGTTTAAAAAAATACTTCATAAGTTTTAGAAATAATCTACAAAGGGATATTAGAATTTTGAAAACTAATTATTACAGTAATTTATTCTCTAAATATAAAGGGAACAGCAAAAAACTTGGAATATCATTAAGGAGATATCAGGACAACAACATATTTCTGCTTCATTAATCAACCTTGAAATTGATAACTCAATCATTAATAGCCCTCTGGAAATCGCAGACAAATTTAATAACTATTTTATATCGATTGCAGAAAAGTTATGTATGAATAATATTAAACCAAGCGATTTTAATAAATGCACAATCAAAAACAATTTTAAAGAATCAACTGTGGCTGACTCAATTTTCTTAAATTCTGTTGTAAAAAATGAACTAGTTTCTGTCATAAAGTCCTTAAAAAATGGGACCTCTCCGGGGCTTGATGGTTTCAGTAGTAGTTTAATAAAAGAAATACATTGTGAAATCATTGATGTTCTATTATATATAATTAACTTAAGCTTTTCAACTGGGATATTTCCAGAAAAAATGAAAGATGCTGTTGTCATTCCCGTCTATAAAAAGGGCTCTAAATTAAATTGTAGTAATTATAGACCAATTTCTCTTATTTCATCATTCTCTAAAATTATAGAAAAAATAATGAAAAATAGGCTAGTCTGCTTCCTTGAAAGCAAAGGAATTTTCAGTAACCGGCAATTTGGGTTTAGACAAGGCTTAAGTACTGAGATTGCATTATATGACTTTATGAATAAAGTGTCTAATGGAATTAATGAGGGGAAGAAGGTTTGTGGACTGTTCCTTGACATAACTAAAGCCTTTGATACGGTGAATCTCAAAATTTTGTTGGAAAAACTATTCAATTATGGGATAAGGGGGGTTGTTTATAATTGGTTTGAAAGCTATTTAATGGGTAGAAGACAGTGTATAAGGGTTAACGATGTATACAGTTCCTTTGGAGAAATACAGCACGGAGTTCCACAGGGCTCGGTTTTGGGTGCTACTCTGTTTTTGATATATATTAATGATTTGTGTTCGGGTAATTTTAAAGGTCATGTATTTTCATTTGCGGACGACACAGCTTTCTGTTATATCAGAAATACATTGACAGAAATTGAACATGATATGAACTATGATCTGTTAGCTCTGAGATGGTGGTTTTCAAAAAATAATATGACATTGAGTACAGAAAAAACAAAGTATATAAATTTTGGATTGAGAGGGGAATTTATTTACTTAAATAATTTAATGTATAAGTGTGTAGATTGCATGTGTAAAAATATTGTATGTTCATTAAAATGTTCACCTGTAGGAGGTGTTGATTCACTTAAATACTTAGGTGTAATTTTAGATAGTAAGCTTACAATGGTGAAACATATTAATAGCCTCAAACATAATTTATTAAATATACTACGACATTTTTACTATCTACGCCCTATGTGTAACGATGATTTGTTGAGAAATTTGTATTTATCTTTAGTGCATAGTCGACTGGATTATGGGATATCATCTTGGGGTGGAATTTACTTAACAAATTTAAAACCATTGATCACTCTTCAAAAACAGTTTATTAGAATAATAATAAAGAAAGCTCGTAATGAACCGTCCAGGCCATTGTTTACTTCCTTAAGAGTACTGCCTTTAAGATATATATTTGTATACAAGGTTTTAAAACGTTTTTATATTAGGAGTAGGGTGTGCCGTGATGAGAATTTTTACAAAACAAAATTGAGAACAATGGCTGATTTCAGTGTTCCAAGGCCTAAAAACACATTTTTCACAAAAACCTGTACTTTTCTTGCACCAAAAATGTTTAATAATCTTCCGGCTGATTTACAAAAAGAATATGTTTTTAATAAATTTGTTAAAAAGTTGAGAAACTGGTTATTTATGGTAGAAGATGTAGAAGAAACCTTTTTTAGTATCATGTGTTAATTGTTATTGGTGAGCAGATTTTTTCTTTCTCTTTTTTAATTTTAGTTATTATAATGTTATTTTTTTATATTTTTGGGAACATTTTAAGTGCCTTTTATAAGTTTATATAATGTCCTATTACATTGTGTAGGCATTGAGGTATATGTTTAGTGTTTTTATACTTAGGGTTAGAATATAGCTTAAGACTTATTTATTATATTAGGCTACAATGATTTTATGCATAAGATGTATGTTATTTGTATTTTAACGAGTTTTGAAATAAAACTTTGAGTTTGATTTTATAAAGATTAATAATGAATATAATATATGTCTTGTCACTGTGGAATAAAAATTTAAATCTGTGGAAGTCTTCAATCAGGCATAGCCTTGGAGACTAAATTTATTTTCCGAATGAAAAAAATGGAACTTGTATAGACATTTCATGTATTTCAAGGTCAGTCTGGCTACGTTATTGCAATTTGTAAATTAAATGTATTTCTTGTTTTACATGGAATGAATGTACTGTACTTTACTATATTTGGGAAATAAAGAATTTATTATTATTATTATTATTATTATTATTATTAATCCTGCTGTTCGAGGGGTGGAAAACAAATCATCAGTTTAATTTATTTACCAGTATCACTTACCTGTAAGGTAGCCTATGATATATTTACCAGTTTTATTGGATCCTAGAGATAACTCCATAAAACAGAAATGTAATTGGACATAACTAATAATTGTCAGCGGGCGCCACATAAATGAATAATAGGTTGATCCTACTGCTGTAAAACTCCCAAATAATGGCTAAAAGATAAAGTTTTCTTCGTGCTGTTATATAGTTTTTTTCTATATTTTTCTTGGTATATCATCACTATTTATCTCTTTCTCAGTGGTTGAGGTAATACCTTTTACCGGATATCGTATTGATTAATATTTTGCATATTATTCGTCACCTTTTAGGATACAAGGATGTATGCACTTCCTTTCAAAATCCCCTATTCAAGTTGAAGTGCAAATTACAAAAAAATTATTAAATGGTCAGAGTTCCTCATTATTCCTCTCAGAGTTCTTTGTATTATGATTCATTGAATAATATGGTATTTATGTATTTCACAATATTCAGTTGCAAATCCTTTATTGTGTCAGCAAATTAAAAAAACTAAAAGTTATGATCCTGTAATTTTACTGCAGAAATTTTTAGTCTCTTTTCTAAAGTAAATTTTTGTAATAAATGGTTACGTACCTTGACGTCCGCAATTCCTCAGTCTACTAATGTTGACCATATTTTCGACTACTGAGTACATAGTTATTATCAAAACTGAAAGTTAAATTTCACTCATTAGAATTTTGTCATCTTTAAAAACACTAAACACATTTAAAACTTTCCAACACAAAACACTTAGGACATGACATTTAACCTAGACATGCGCCGGTCGGCAAGCTAGGTTAAATGTCATGTCTTCAGTGTTTTGTGTTGTAAAAAGTTTTAAATGTGTTTAGTGGTTTTAAAGATGACAAAATTTTAATGAAGGAAATTTAATGTTCAGTGTTGATAATGACTACTCAGTAGTCGAAACTATAGTCAACATTAGACAACTGAGGAACTGCGGACGTCTATATACGTAACCTGTTATAATTGATTACCAATTCTGGAAGGCTTCAACATGAATAAAAAGTCAATTTTTGTCCTACACCAATTTTGTGCCGTGCTTTCCCAGCATAATCTTTAAAATTGTCATTGTAATCTGAAGTAATTTAGGTTCCGTTTACAAACCTTTTTAAAAGAAAACACGTTTAATTTCGAGCAAGATTTATTTTAAGACTAATGGCTGCTTCATACATTATCGGCTCCAAAACCTATAAGCCCTTCTTATAAAGTGGAACAACCCCTTCTAAAGTAATATTGGCGTAAAGTATAAAAGTCTTAAGGCATTATATTTTCATTTTACCCAGCGCGCTTAAAACCCGCTGAACATTGTCTGCTACCTGAAAGTGTACTTTACTCATATGTACATTTTCTGGTGTGTACTTGGGGATTTTTCTCCGTGAGTTCGTTTTAGATAAGGAGTAAGTTTCTTTAAAATTGATAATATGAAACTTAATAAATAAACCATAGGCTACAGTCAATGTAAAAAAATATTCAAAGAATACACAGTTTTAAGGTTAAAAATATACATATATTTACTTATATGTAAATACACACACACACACACAAATATAAATATATATATAAGAAAAAATACTCAGATTAAAGTGGTACAGAAGTAAAATGATTTTAACATTGAGAACTAGTAGCTCTTTTACTTTTCAATCAAAATATCTCTCTCAAACCAATATATAATGAAAAAAATTTAAAAAGGACCTCCTAATATTCTGCATTAGTTTGATGGTATTCCCAATATACAATGCGTGATAAGAAGAATACATTTGAACTTCAGTCGGAGCTCCGTGTGACGGGATCCACCAGATGGCTGTAGCGAACATCCAGGCAGTCAAGATAACGAAGCGGCATTAGTTCAACTCCTCAAAGGGAACGTAGCTTCTGTTATCTTCTGTATTGTTTTACATAATTGGGAGGGACTTAGTTTTATCATACTGACTTCTAGCATTTAAACTCCAATGGTATGTGCATTGCTTTTTATCTTTTGGAAACGCCTATGATAAAATTACTTTTAAAAAGAATAAATAGCTGTTTACGTCTGACTTTCAAGCAGTTAGAGCTGCAGTTTCGTACGTGGCGTACATTTTTATGAAACAATTTTAAGAATTAATTTGTAAATATCCAACTGAATCGTCTATACATCAACAATAGAAATCAAGGTTATTCCACTCTATCAAACAAGAAAACCTGTACCTGGCCTAAATATGAAAAGACCACTGAGCTCTAGCTTCTATACTCAAAATGTGCCACACTATAAAATAATAAACAAATGTGATACAACGAAAACACAAATGAAACATATTATATTAAACGAAATATTATATTAAACGCAATATTAAAACATTACCAACTTAGTATAAGAACGCGCAATCTATTTCATATCGTCCACTATATTATACTTTTTTTACTATAGTACTTATACATTATGGTGACCTCTGTGATGTTGAGTTTGGTTATAGTCAAGTTTGTTACCATAATAACGGAAGTTAAATTACTATTGTGTTAACTTGTAAGTTGTTATATTTCAGTGGTGTTAAGTTTTACATAACAATGACCAACTCAAAACCTGAAAAACATTACACTGAATATCATTATCGTAAACATATTTAAATTGGAACTGGACACAATTACCTCATTAATACTAAATAATCCCTTTAAAGCTAACCGATTCGATATAATATCAAAATAAACTATAAGCTTTTCGATATATTGGTAGTAGTTCAAATTTTCATTTGTTAAATGTAGACCACTTATGGAACTGCAGCTTTTGTTCCCTGAAAAGGGGGCATATAATTTCTATGTTGCATCGTTGGTCTATAATTATACAAATTTATTAATATTAAGTCATTCAACTTAATAACTAGACTTTGAATTTATAACCTCAATAACCTTGTTAACTTTATAAGCTTGCTCGGTCTTGGTATCCACCGACATTACAATTTTGTCTGAATCCATAGAAGGACACAGATAAAAAGCACATAACCTGACTAAAATAATAAAAACAATTTAGTTATTCTAAAAAAAATTTAATGTGTACTTGAATACCTCAAATCAAACTATGTACACTTTGATAGGCCATTGGATTTGTAGGTAGTGATAAATTGAAATTGTTCTACGAAATTTTATTCTATATTTTAATTTCTATCAAACAAAAAATAAATATTTAAGCAAATATAAAAGTTACAATGATTGCATATTTTGTAAAAGAACGCTTGAAAATTTGTCAAGGCAATCGTAACTGAAACACTTTCTCGAACTGATGTTTTATTTAACATTGTTTACGATCTTCTTAAAAACTGTTAAACTGAATTTAAAATAGTAACAGATGTTGTTTTCGAAAAAGTATTTAAACACAGATTAAAGACAAAAAGTATTCTCGTTTTCCCTAACGCCTGCCTCTTCAAATCTTCAAGTGAGTCATTTCCTAATTAAATTAGAGTTTAAAAGGAAGTTCATAATCTTATTATGAAAGTTAAACCGTTTCTAAATCTACGTTAATTCTTACTAGCTGTTACGA
Organism: Flexamia atlantica; assembly: GCA_035578135.1. Classification (NCBI taxonomy): domain Eukaryota; kingdom Metazoa; phylum Arthropoda; class Insecta; order Hemiptera; family Cicadellidae; genus Flexamia; species Flexamia atlantica. The sequence continues at coordinate 11,360,827 of JAQJVK010000015.1, forward strand.
ATTAAAACGCTATTTTACTTGAGTATTAACTTTAAAATAAAGTTAACAGTAAAAAAAACCTAAGTGACTATCTTATAAGGTGTTACAGACTTTTTTCCGAATGTTCAAGACAGATAATAGTAATAACTGAAGTATCATATAAAGAATGTTTACAAAAGTGCTGACAATTTATTGCATCCTTTATTTAATTTTATCCTTCATAAATTTACTACTTCCTTTATTCGTTTGGTATCTAATAATATTTCAAATTTTATGTTTAATTAAGGGTTCATTGAATTATCCATTAACTTTAACATACATCAGGGCTATTATTTAATCTTAGAGTCCACTACCATGTAAAATAAGTGATGGTTCACAAACAAGATTTAGTTAAAACGACGATGAAGTAATCACGCTTTTACTATTTAATCGATTTAAATTGAATGTCTGGAGTGAAACATTTTTTTATATTTATCTATAAAAAAATTAAAAGACTTTTAACTTGAAATGCCGTTATTCAAACGACTGGTTGCACCTTTGATACAAGAACGTACGTTTAGAAGTCTGAATTTTATATTATGATGTCCTATTAACAGTTAAGAAAAGGTAATCTATATTTTATTGATGCATCATGTACGAACAATTTTGTGTCCATTGAGATTCACGTCTTTGAATCGTCAATGATCTTTCTTGGACAGGGGAGTTTAGTAGTAGAGTTTGTTCCCTTGCGCTTCCAGGAATTGAACTTTGAAAATATGAGCTCACTGTACAGTGTCAGCAGGAATCTGTTGTCTAAATGCTGTTGAAACAAAACAGCAGGTCATCCATTTGCGGGACATTTCTCCCCTTATATCACTGATGATCAAAAACTATTAAATCTTTGCTTTTATAAAAGGTGGAATGATTTGATTGAGTAAAAGGGATTTAGCAAAGTTTCAGTGTCAATCCTTTCTGGATGACATGATTTTTGGTGAGGTGATAATTAATCTAAAATATTTTGGGGCATTTACTCATCGTATTAGTAGTGAGTGCTGTTAAAGTTCCAGATGTCCAGGGATCATAAAAATCACAAAAATCTAAACAAATACTGGGAAACGCACTGTTTATTATGGTTGACATTTCGCGGACTCAAAAACAAATCCGCTTTATCAAGACCGGCCGGTAGATGGATTAAGGCCACGTAGTTGCTCGGTGTGACTGCTTATTATGCTGCTGACCATAGCAACAGTGCGTTTTCCAGTATTTGTGTTATGTTTGTGTGTTTTCATAACCGCTGGACATCTGGAAGGTTAACAGCACTGACTACCGCGGTGAGTGGATGCCCCAAAATATTTTAGAATATTTCAGTTTCAATCCGAACCATTATAGTTCACCTACATTGATTGAACTGTTGAACCGACTGTAAGTCAGTGAAGAGTAATATAAGAACCACATGTGGCTGCTACACCATGAAACACCGTGCGCCATTGACTCTTCTATTTGAGTGGACTGACGTGCAAGACATCAAGCGGGTTCAATGACTTTAGCCCCTTTAACATTATTTTACTCTAGCCATTCAAGCTTACGAACAAGAATTTCATAGCCTTTCCGCTTATGTGAGTGTATCTAGTTACCTTTTTAACACCGGTAAATTTAATTTGTTTGATTGAAGTTTAAAAGATATCACAAATAAAAAGTCACCTGGTAAGCAAACAATTGACAATGTTATTGCTGAAATAAATATAAATACTACTTGGAGAATATATCAGCGTTTTGGTATTCCGATAATCTGCAGTTTATTTTCTCATACCTTTTAATTGGAAGTATCATTAGGTAATTGTCTAACGGCAAGTACCTATTAAAACTCCATTTATAACTCTACACGAATCTTCAACCTGCATCAAAGCAACCAAGCTGCTACCATTCTGTATATATGTGGTAAAATTTCTTGTACACTAATTCTTGATGTTGAACGTTGAAAATGGCAATAAATTAATGTTATGCTCGAAATCAATATGGCAGGATTTGTATGTTTGTTATAATTAAATTTTAGGTGACCTTACTTTCAACAGTTAAAAATGAACATGTGGTATTGTTTAGTAATGTTTATTTTGCAGGTAAGACCTGATTTTGTTACTAATCCTGTTGCTTATTCACTGACGTAAATACTTTTTATCGCACAAAACCATAATTTACAAAAAACAAATCATAAGTTTTATTTTACATTTGACCACAAGTGACCAACTACCGATATGTTTTAAAGAAAACATGTCCATGTTAGTCTATACAAAAACGTCTGGTTATGTATTCATAGAGAGAAAGTTTTTACAAAATTTGAACATACATTTTTTACAGGGTGTGATTAAAGTTTTGAACAAACTATAATCGGAAAATGTTGTCACAACATGACAAAGGATCCGATATGTCACCCGAGACAAACAAGTGTGATCCATCAAACCCACCGCACGAACAGCGAGTAAAACGTTACAGCCAAACAAATGAGGCTGAACCTAGTTTTTACACGAGAAAAGTGAAAATTTTCAGGCCATGTAGCTTATTGCCTGTTATATTGATATACGCTTCTAAAATAAAAGTATAATCCGTGTATGCACTTTAAAAGTTTTCATGAGTTTATTAGCTAATTAAAACTTTTCAAAAACAAATCTCTTAAGAATATCCAATTATTCATTTTCACTTTGAGACCGCATAAAAGAAATTTTATATTAGTGTTTATATCGGTTTAAAAGTACTTATAATACTCCTTCTGAGTCTGTTAAACTTAAGTTTGACTCTTCTAGTCCAACAAACCACTGAGTGTCACCACTAATGTCACTTTGGTGCTAATCTTTGCTCGACTGTTGTTACAGATACTTCTCACTGCATCTTCCCAACCAAAGTTTGACAGTTACACCCAGCAGCCTTGGCGGCAACTCTAATCTGATGATGATTGAATTACTTTAAATGATTCTGCAATCTCCCTCAAATCTTTGATAGACGTCTAATGAGGAAATGTTGTCTTTACCTTAAGTTCAAAACATTGCATCGTCGTGTTAAGCCTTTAAACTGCCTCAATTTTAGTGAGTTTTGTTGAATTTTTTGGAATTACAATCCAAAGAAGACTGCTTTAGTACCGGAAATCAATAATTTCGTTAAGACCTGAAATGATCTCAAACACGAACAAGATGAATAGCATTTTATTTTTTTTCCAGCTATTATTTTTTAAGTTCTATTTCATGACCAAATCTCTCAAACCCCACCTTCAAATTCTTCTTTCACAAAAAAACGCATTTCTTCCTTTCCGGCAAAAGATTCTTTCTATAATTACAAGGTAACCCTGAAAAGAAGAGGTAGCCTGATAAGATTAACTATCAAGGTTTTAGTGGTATTAACCTAATAACAAGACAACTAAAAAAATACTTTTTTGGTTGTTGGTATATCAAAACTTTATGCAAGGATTGCGTGTCGTTCCATGTCGTCACGATATGTAAGCGAATCTGAATAATTTAAATGCATCACACGCAGCAGCTGACGGTCGGTGGCAGCTGTGGGGGCTTATCTCAATTTTAAATTACAGGTTCATATTTACCAACACAACTCTACATCTGCAGACAACTCATTACACACGCACGCCTCGTAGGCCGTTTGTTTTTCAAATTGACTGAGTATAAAATATATCGTAATGTACAAATTGAGGAACGACTGTTTTGTCTGGAAGTGCTAATTGTATAGACAAAGTGTTTCGTAAATATTGATATACTCTACTTTGAAATTGTTTGCTGATAACACATAAGACAAACATACGTACCGTAATATTTTCCGAATTGATAGATTTAGTACAAAATATGTTGCAATGAATAAATAGGACGTGCCAAGCAAAAAGGGACCTTATCTTCCCAGACATAATTTTTCAGGATAGCAAGTTTTAGAGGTTAAGGTCAAAATACCACATTTTCAGATTTTTATTGTTTCTTACTCGATATATATTTCTGAACAATATTTGGTCCATTTGGAACATGGTTGAATAAATTATTTTCCAAACCCATGCAATCAAGAGAAAGAATACCTTAACTTCCCAAAGGCTATTAAAACACTTCTAATTAATGAAAATCTGAGAGTTCTATGATGAATAAATTCTGGACTTGATAAGCCCTGATCCTGGTACAGGGACCTAAAAATGTACACGTTCTTCTAGAAGAAGTAGTTGGTGTCGTAGTTTCTAGTCCAAATGCAATTTACCACCAAAAGATACATCAGGAGGACAAACGAATAAAAAGTAAAACCTAATAAGACATCAAATGTTAAAATTAATCGTAACACATTCTTATATTAGTAAACAATTAAAATTAAATTGATTTTTTATCATGTAACAAGACATTTTGTCTTAAACATTTTGCGTTTCTTTTATTACTCTATCCATTTAAGCAAAGTTCGAAAAAATTCAAATAACTGTCACAAATTCACTGGTGGATTCTTATTCAACTTTTGATTTGTGACAAAATGGTATGTGAAACTTAGTCAGTAATACAAGTAGCAACACAAATATATAAGTTAAAAATGTGCAAACGTACGTTTTCGTAAAACATTTTGTTTTATTATTTCAAATAAAAAAATATCTCAGGCAATTTTAAGATATTTAAAATTCTTTCACCAGTTTGATTTGTTTTTTGTGTGAGTGGATTTAGGATACACTAATAACTAATAAATTAATTAATAGGTTACAGACCTTTTCTCGTCGTCAATTCAAAGTTTTGTCATACAGGATAACTAGTTTCCTGATCGCTACAGCGATCGCTGTAGTTAGATTTAATATGGGTCTCAATGACCCATTTTTAAATCCTTGATGACGTAGATCTTGGGAAGGGGTATCAGCTAATCATCTGTATTGTTATGGAGTTCCTCTGTTCTGTCAAAGAGGATGTTGGATCAAAAAATTGATTTTTCATTCAAAACATCATTAGGTGAATGTTTAATGGCTTTGTAAATTTCAAAGCTTTCTTATTGTCTTTATTACATTTGTGTAATATACTCAAATTATCATTGCAGTTTTTTACATTGTGGTTTTCATTAGGTCATAGTTTGCAGGGCATCTAATTAATGAAAACCACAACCTATAATTTCAGTTTTATATGCAACCTATTAAATCAGTTTGATCACATTATCTTACATTAAGTGTCCAAACACACCATGGAAATTATTTATAAAAGTTGTGCTCTCTCAATCAAATTCCTGAACACCATTTGTAAAATACCTCGTTCAATTTATTGTATTAAATTTTTTATGTTTATTTTCAGCTGCTGAGTATCCTGTGGGTTGATTTAGTAAGCCTTACTTTTTATGTATCCCCAGATAATATGATCTAGTGGGGTCAAATACAGAGATCTTGGGAGGTATAATCCTTTTAGAGACAAAATACAATTTGGGTTGCGTTTCAAAAAAACAATCCGTATTTTAAATCCAAATATCAAACCTGGAATTTTTTATATTAAATAATTTTATGGTTTGCAGTGCTGTATACCGGAAACAATGATTTTACCTGAAATTTAAATCCTTCACAAAATAAATTGTGACAATAACCAGTTTATATCGTTTGAACAACGCATTTATCCAACTGATTGGGACCCGCACCGGCCAGTTAATATTTATGTAACCGCTCACATTCCCCGATAAACTCAGTATATAAACTCTTCTACCACAATGAAACCTGCGGTTTGTTATTTGTTACATCCTTTGCTCACATTTTTTTATTTGTAGAGAGCATTACTTCCATTTTACCAATCGTCGTTTGGATGGTTACCAGATTTCTGTTTCATTATTTTTATTTTTTAGAATATTATAGTTTAAATACCTCGAAACTTGAAAATAACTATTCTGGCACAACAATAAAAATATATTGTATTTCAAAGTGTTGTATTTAGTGAGTCGGTGGCGCAGTTGGTAGCGCACTCGGCCCCGGTTCTGTGGCGGCAGCGTCGCAGGATCGAGCCCCGATGATGCCGCATACTTTTATCAGTGCTGTTCATCCTTGTACTGTACCGGCTCACTCCTTGGGTTTGCTTGATAACTTCCACGCACAGGCCTGAGGCCCATGTGGGGGGGCAAATGCAAGGTAAAATGAGGCCGCCACCCTCTTTAAAAAAAGTTAAGTTAAGTATTTTATCTAAGGATCTTACATGAATCTAGTTTAGATTTTCAATTAATTTTAGTTGTCTAAATATCCTCTAGAGTTTTAGGTGCGTTCAAAATGTATTTTAGATCATAATAAACCTAACTCATGCTAATTTACTAATTACCTTATAAAACTCATTTTATAACAATATAATAGTAGTTTATGCAACGATTGTATAATGACTGCCTTTAAGCCGCTCGTGTTCTAAATATCTCACGAGTGGCTTAAAGGCATAATACAATCGTTGCATACACTACTTTATCTACGACCAACAATATACGACAAAACTTTCCCTGAAACAAAACTCATGACTTTTACTAATGATGGAATAGGTCAACTCAACTTTAAGGTTAGGCACATAAGCAGACTTAACCATGAAACGTTGTTGAACAATCAGCTGATGGGATAAGTCAATTCAAACATGAATCGTAATGCAACAATCAGCTGATGTGCGAATTGCGTAATTGTTATTATGACACTAGTTTCGTCAGATGCCGAGCTCTCATTGGTCTAGAACCAGTTTTCTAAAGTGACTCCAGTATCATAAAGTCGTCATTATCCAACTGCTTGGTTTTTGGTCTTTTAATGTATATCATTATAATGTTTACAATTGGTGCTTATTGCAATGGTCGTAGATAAAGTTTAATTTTGAGAGTGGTTTGGAAGTGCTCCAGGAAGGAACAATCAATTTCATTCTATCGCAAAACGTAATGTAAAATTTATTGCGGCTTTGGTTTGTTATTAAATAACAGAGTGAATCCAGGAATTTAGGGACCGGCCACTTCCGGGTTTGTGGCAACAATGGCATCCCCTTCCTTCCTGAGTTAGGACTGAGTTTATAGTTGCGTTAGCAACAAGAAATACCCGAGTTGTGCTCTTATTTAATAAGAATCAACAATTACATTAAATATGTATAATTAGCTACAGTTTAAGCATTTAAATGGTTTTTATTGTAAACAATTCTTTGTCGCTGTCTGGAATTTATATAAACAAATAATAATGGCGATTGTAACTAATACATTTGCTTTAATTTATTTTTGTTTCTCTTCACAATTAAAAAAATTACAAAACATCCCTTGCCAGTTGTCATTGTTGGCTCTACCATAAGCCTCGCACTGTTCAAGACAATTCAACTAACTTCGTTGCAATAAGTAGGAGTAATAAAAATTAATTGTATGATAACAGATTGTATGATTGACACACCGCATCATTGCTTTAAATTGAAACTCCTCCTTGTATGTAGATTTTGTAAAAAAATCTCGTTTATAACTTATTTATTAAGTGTTTTAATGGTTTCGAGTAGAAAAAAGAAGCAATAAATTAGTATGATCTTCGAATCCTCAACAGTAACACAAGTTGAGCTTTTTTGAAAAAATCTTGAACTTCTGATATTTAAATAAATATTTCTACTAAACCAAAAATTTAACAAACAGACTTGTTTGTAAAAACATATTTTCCTAAAAATAAAAAAGACACCCTTCTTTGTGTATTAATCCCTTCAAGGAAGTTTATTCCTGCCTAAATGTTGTAATAAATATATTATACAAGTCTAAGGGAGTTTCGAAGTCCATTAACAAGTTTTTAGGAATAACGAGGTTGTACCACCTATTTTATTTGCGCCCCAACAAATAAAATAGTTAAACTCCTCATCCAGTACATGATCATTTCCACTCTATAATTTATTACTACTTGGGTTCACTGTCTTAGGAATAAATATTTCTATGATTTGCCTATCTGATAAATTGGTCTCCCTACTTACTTTAAATAACATTTTCAACAATTCTAACAAATCGTTTACTGCGTACCCATTAGTTACTTTTACATCTTTCAAGTACTGTTCCATTGGATTAGGCAATTTTTGATAAATATTTATGTCGAAAGGAGGCTGATTCTGTGTAACAGGAACATTTGCAGAGGCCAATTCATTACTTTGAGCTACATTAACTAGGCCTACTTCTTTAGATTGCTTCGGAACAGGTTTTGTTTCTACAAACACATCTGAAAAAGTTTCCTCCTCAATATTACTTTCGCTAAGCTTTCTTACCGTAGTATTTATTAATTCCCTATCGAACTCTATTCGCTTAATTTCATCAATTTGTAAATTTAACTGCTTAGCTAACTCTTCACATTTCTGTTTCTCAGCATCAGTCATCTTAAACTGTATTAAATTATTTAATCTCGTTTTACAATGTTCAATTTTAGCTTCTAATCTAGCTACATGTATAGGCCTACTCTCGGCTGTTAATTCTGACACTTTCTCTTGATTTAACTCTAACTTTGTTTGGATCGCTTCTAGTTCCCCGTTAATAGTGATTTTATTTTGTAAGTTTTTGCATAATGCAGGTACATTATTTTCTAGACATTTCCTTAAAAGCTTTCTTAATTCATCTACTAACATTTTGTCAGACACATTTTGGTTTCTAAGCTGAAGTTCGTATAATAACTCATCTTTTATTAATAAATCAACCTTCAAACTACTCATTTTATCAATTAAATGATTACTAGTAAATTCAAACAATCAGTTTAATACATTCTAATTTCAAATCCTCTCTATTTAAAAAAAGTAACAAAGGCTTTATAATTTTTATAGCAGAGTCGCGCAATATGTGTACCACCTATTTTATTTGCGCCCCAACAAATAAAATAGTTAAACTCCTCATCCAGTACATGATCATTTCCACTCTATAATTTAGATATACTGGAGTGGTAACACATGGCGTTGTAATTAAAACCAACAAAATTCAAATAAAATTGTATGTATTTTAAAAGATCAAGGTAGGATAATTCCGACACTGGTTTTAATCCTAAAACCTAAATTACACAACTTAATATAATTTCTTGGT